>JAJAGP010004655.1:0-45540 GCA_025084515.1 Ancistrus triradiatus
TAAAACATTAGTGGATCTGCAGGGTTTGTGGTTTCAAGTTTGCTCTTTTCAGAGGTTGTTCACTTTTGTCATTTAACTTTTTTGAGTAAAAATATACAAGGCATTCGTAAGATTTTTCACATTTTGTTATGTTGAGTGCTTGTGCTAAAATAAAAAACAGGTTTTTCCCCATCAATCTGCAGTCAATACCCCATAATTACAAAGTGAAAAGAGAATTTAAACAATTTTGCAGATTTATTAAAAAGGAAAAACAAAAGCTTCTCATGGACATAAGCATTCAGACCCTTTGCTATGACACTTAATTTCGCTCTGGGTTCCTCCCATTTCTCTTGATCATCTTTGAGATGTTTCTACACCCTGATTGGATCCATCTGTGGTGAATTCAGTTGATTGGACATGATTTGTAGAGAGACAGCCCTGTCTATATAAGGTCTCGCACCTAACGATGAATATCAGAGCACAAACCAAACCATGAGGAGGAAAGAACTGCCTGTAGAGCTCAGACACAGGATTGTGTGGAGACCGATCTGGAGAAGGATACAAAACATTTCTGCTGCACTGAAAGTTAACAGTGGTCTCCATAACTTTTAAATGGAAGCGCTAGAGCCCCCTAATCGAGGGAGAAAGGCCTTGGTAAGAGAGGAGACCAAGAACCCAATGGTCACTCTGGCTGAGCTCCAAAGATCCTGTGTGCAGATGGAGAAACTTCCAGAAGGTCGAACATCACTGCAGCACTCCACCAACCTGGGCTTTATGGCAGAGTGTTCAGACAGAAGCCTCTCCTCAGTAAAAGACACATGAAAGAACGTTTGGAGTTTGGAAAAAAAAAAAAAAAAACACCTAAAGGACTCCCAGGCTGTGAGAAACAAGATTCTCTGGTTGAACCAAGATTGAAACTTTTTGACCTCAATTCTAAATGGCATGTCTGGAGAAACCAGGCACTGCTCATGACCTGGCCAATATCCTCCTACAGTGAAGCATGGTGGAGGCAGCATCATGCTAATGGGGGTGTTTCTCAGCAGCTGGGACAGGGAGACTGGTCAGGGTTGAGGGGAAGCTGAATGGAGCAAAGTACAGAGATATTGTTAATTAATCCTGATCCAGAGCTCAGGACCTAAGGTTCACCTTCCAACAAGACAATGACACTAAGCACCAAGCCAAGACAACACAGGAGTGGCTTAGGGACGACTCTGTGAATGTCCTTGAGTGGCCCTGCCAGAACCCTGACCCAATCAAACATCTCTATAGAGACCTGAAAATGGCTGATCCACTGACAGTCCCCATTCAACCTGACAGAGCTTTAGATGATCTGCAGAGAAGAACCAAAGAAAATCCCCAAATCCAGGCGTGCAAACCTTGTGGCATCAAACACAATAAGACCGGAGGCTGAAATCACTGCCAAAGGTGGTGCAACTAAGCATTGAGGAAAGCGTCTGAATACTTATGGCAATGATCCAAATAATGTGTACTTTTCTTGAATAAATATTTGAACAAAATGTGTCTTTAGTCTGCTGTAACTGAGTTTTAAATAATGTTACTGCGTCAGTGTTGTAACAGTATAAGCAAAATTTAAATAACTAAATGTTGCCTTAAATTGAAAATCAAATTAAACAAAACAAGGCAGTTTTCATTGCAGAACTTAAGAAAATAAGACACTAAACACATTCATTCGTATGGGAATATGTATGTTTGTGCCCTCTGGTGTTCAAAAAATGCAATTGCAGAAAGTGTTGTGACATTTTTACACCCCGATGCATCATTGCTCCCATAATTATTACTTTATGTTGCTTGTTGATTTGCATTTTCCATGGTTTTCTTTTATTAGGACCATTCTTAATTATCACCTGCAGGTTTGTCTTGCACGGGCCTGTGAAAAGAGGACAGGACCAGCCCTAAATTTGACCATTGAGGAACTCCATTATTACATGCTTCTGCTTTCATTATTACATGCCTCTGCCACGTTACATCAGGGTACTTGGTTAAATGTTATACAGTACTGTCCAAAGGTCCTAAGCCTCCATTAGTTTAGATAGCATTGTTTTAATGGAGTAATGACCATATATAATTATTTCCCGGTCTCTTATTAGAATAACCAGGAAATATAGGAATTTCTTATGCAGTATTAAACCATGGAAAAAACTCTTAAAGATTCTATAGGCCGCAGTGGTAAGTATTTAGTGTGACCTCTCTTTACACTTGAGCAGCGGCAGCATCTGGCAGCTTCCTTGGGATCCCAAGTTCACCCTTGTGAAGAAGCCTGATCAGTTTTTCGGAAGGGGAACAGGGTGGGAAAAGTTAAAATATGCTGTTATGTTATGTATGGTCATTATACCATTACTAAAACAACAAATCTAATGGTGGCCCAAGACTTTTGCACAGTCCTGTAGCTTAGGTATTATAGGCTGTCTGTCCATATACAATGTCTTTTTGTGTTTGGATGAAACCATATTGAGTTCGCTTCCCCTAGGCTTCGGTTTTCCCCTGCCAGCCCTGGAGGTCCCTGGATTTTGAACGTACAACAACCTGAATGAGTCGTCGCTGCCCCGGAAACTTCTTTCTACCTTAGTAAGTGGGATGCCACTCACTGGCTGATATTCTAATCTACTCCTGTACCGAGCAAACAGCATAACGCTAACTGCCTAAACTTTCATCATATCAATTCCAATCAACCCTTCCCCCATTAAGAGGGCCAGCGTGATCACTGACCGGCTCTGGCGCGCCGCCCCAATCGCTAATGGGCTGTTATTTTAATACTGATGACATGATGAAAGCAGCACTGCACAGCAATCGCGCTTTAGCTATTTATCAGCGCCGACGTTCAGCCTCTTATATCATCCTACCACCTCTGATTCCACAAGCAACTTTAAATGAATCTCATTAATGAATAGATTCAGGTGATTAAGGGACAATCAAGACACAGAGCATACGAGGACGATGAAGAAGGCAAAGCCCGCTCCCCAACAAAGTTCTGTTAATCCTATTCCCCAGTTTTCATGCCAGTGTTTGTTTCTTTTGAAGCATGTGGTTACCAGTTCTGATTCATTTCAGCTGCACTCATTGGTAACAGCCTCGGTAATCTCAGTTCTGCAACCATAGACAAACACCGGCAGTACAGGGGGTCGTCCATCATGTATCCTCCCCGCTCAAGTGTAAGAGCTGCCTTTGTGAAGATGAACCATCTAGGAGCAACAACAGCTCAACCCTCAGCAATGCCAGACAATCGTCCTTGGATGCAATTGGCGCTGCTGAGCTCCAAACAACTTATAGAGGCAAAATCAACATGCTGAAAACCCCATTACCATGATGTGGCCTCCACCATGCTTCACTGTAGGGAGGGTATTGATCAGGTCATGAGCAGTGCCTGGTTTCCTCCAGAAATTATGCTTAGAATTGAGGCCAAAAAGTTCAATCTTAAGTTAAATCTGACCAGAGAATCTTGTTCCTCCTAGTCTGAGAGTCCTTTAGGTGCTTTTTTTTTTTTTTGCAAAGTACCAACTTACTTTACCGAGGAGAGGCTTCTGCCTGAACACTCTGCCATAAAGCCCAGATTGGTTTTGGTGCTGCAGTGATGGTTCTGGAAGTGTCTCTTGTCTGCACACAGGATCTTTGGAGCTCAGCCAGAGTGACCAATGGGTTTTTGGTCTCCTCTCTTACCAAGGCCCTTCTCCCCCGATTACTTAGTTTGGTGGGGTGGCTCAGCTCTGGAAAGAATCCTGGTTGTTCCAAACTTCTTCCATTAAAAAATTATGGAGGCCACTGTGCTCTTGGGAACTTTTTTTGTAGCCTTCTCCAGATCGGTCTCCACACAATCCTGTGTCTGAGCTCTACAGGCAGTTCTTTCCTCCTCATTGTTAGCTGTGAGACTTTATATAGACAGGGCTGTGTCTTTCCAAATCACGTCCAATCAACTGATTTTAACACAGGTTGAGAAACATCTCAAAGATGATCAAGAGAAATGTGTCACAGCAAAGGGTCTGAATACTAATGTCCATGAGAAATTTTTTTTTTTAGCACAAGGCCTCATCATAACACAATGTGAAAGGGGGGGGGGGGGTGTCTGAAGACTTTTCCGCAATTGCATTGTATATACCAATCTTTAGCAAATGTTTGTGCACCTTTTTGCAATATTTTGTTGATTGATTTAAACGGAAAAAGTCTGATGGAGTGGCTGGAAAACGAATAAAACGTCATATGTGTGAAGCCTAATGAGATGCATGGAGTGAGTTTACAATATTAAGAGTGAAAGGAGAAGTTTGTTGGGGGAACTGTACAAGTTTATCAGACAATGGACCTGTGGTACTTGCTTCGATCTCTGGGTCCAACATGTGTTTCGGACAGAACGTGGAGTCCAACGTGCGTTATTAATCGTCTCTATTGATCAGGCAGTGCTTGTTTCAGAACCTCAGCAACCTGGGCCTGGCCCTGTGCCAGCCTCTCCCGCTCATTTATTCATTCAACGCACCCTGCGTGCACTCTATCTCAGTGACAACGACTGCCGGATCCGCCCCAGACATCGGCAAGCTGCCAGCACAGATAGTGAGTAATTTATCTAAATTTAACCCAGATCAATCCCCCTCTCCCCTGCTGCTGCTGGCTGGGATCATTCTTCAGTGTGCACGATGTCCTTTATCAGAACCGGCGGTTTAGGCTTGGATTAATGGGAATTTCCTGGATTTTTAGTGTGAATGTGCTTAATCGTTGACGGACTGTGTTGCGTTTTTGCAAGCTTTTGATGCTGCCTATATAAAACCCATCAAATGTTTAGTATTTGTCTGGTATTGTTTCTCAGAGAGAGCTGAGCAATAACTGATGCTTTCGAGAGCTTAAAATGTGTGCAAGATATTTAAACATTATGACCCCCATTACATTTTGTGAGGCAGGTCGCTGACCAAAATGGTCTTTATGCTACTGGAATGTAAATATATAGGATGTTTCCACAAGAAAACTGTGTGATACATACCCTAGATGTAACCCTAGATGTAGTGATTGTCCTACAGAGGTTTAGAGACCAAAAAAAGCTTTTTACCATCTTATGAATTTAAATTGCTATATCCAGCGTTGAAGCCAGTACATTATGAAATATGTTAGCATTATTATTAGAACATATTTATTTCTATTCATTATTTTATAGGTTATATTCATTATTTAATACTGAGTTCGCGATTTGATTTTCTCACAATTATCGATTTTATCGCCAATAAAATGCATTCCTTTTTTATTTCTCTAGTGTAGACAGTGCGCAAACAATGTACGTTTTCTTGTAGAAGTTTTTAAACAAACAAAAACTTGAGTGCCCTGCAATTAAAAGAAGTGGCTAGAATCAGAGGTTTACAGTTGTAAACAAAATGTTCTATTGTCGCCTCGCCGTATATTAAATAACTGAGTGCAAACATTCCTTTCCTTATTCTGAAGAAAAACGATTCATAGTAGTGAGTACTTGTTTTATGAAAAATGAAACAAAAAGAATCTGTAGTTCTCTGCAATTAAAAGAAGTTAGGAGTCTCACTGAGAACTGTATATGCGTCTCTGAGCATGATGTATGATTGCGCTCTCTGGTGTTCAAAAAATGCAACACCCCTGATATATTTATACGATGATGCTCCTATATATTCAGCCTTATCTGAAATCATCTCACTGTTCTGTGGCTATGTTTGGATAATGAGGTTATACTGAGGTTCTAGATAACTAGGTTATACTGTATATATAACTGTGCAAAACCCGGGTCAAATGACGTTTTATTGATTGTTTCATTAATAAGAAATAATAACAGCCTACCTGGGTGACGTGGTGCCAAAACTTTTACACATGACTGCACTTACCATTGTCCCTCATTCTCTTCTCTCTCTCTCTCTCTCTCTCTCTCTCTCTCTCTCTCTCTCTCGCGCTGTAGCTGAGTCTGAGGGATAACGACCTGATCTCCCTTCCTAAAGAGATCGGAGACCTCACTCAGCTGAAGGAGCTTCACATCCAGGGCAACAGGCTAACCGTGCTGCCTCCTGAACTCGGTGAGACGTGTGTGTGTGTGTGTGTGTGTGTGTGTGTGTTAAAAGAGTTACTATTTTTAATTTATAGTACTCCATATGGTCCAATTATCAGTTTGTTAATAATACACCTGTTAAGTCTGTGGTTTTCTAAGGATGCAGGCTGTGTGTGAGAGTGCACTGTTGCTGATGCTAAATCAAATGCATTTATTCTAAGAATGCAGAACATTATTTCTCAGTATACTTTAAGCTTTCCCATGTCGATGAATCACTCAGGGAATTTGTCACCTCATTTATATCCCCAATGAAAGAGGACGTCAGAGATGACCACTTAAGAGTTCCTACACAGTCATACGAACTTAATCTGAATAGGAGCAGCAACAAGTCCTGTTTTACCCCTGCTTATGCTGTTGAGGGTCGCTGGGGAGGCTGTGGAGCCAAAGCCAGAATTCACCAGAGACAGTCACTAGGGGCACTCAGAGGTACCCCTGGACAGGGCGCCAGTCGATCACAGAGTTGTGTAAACACCCCAACCGAGCTTCACGTCACGAGTCGTACCTGGGATTCGAACCCAGGCCCTCAGGAACTGTTGTTTCCAGCAGCTGACCCTTATCATTTACAGCATTTAGCAGACACTCTTATTCAGAGTGACTGGTGTGATCTTATAAACCGCAGTACAGTACCATATTCTGGGTTGAGGGCCTCGCTTAAGGGCCCAGCAGTGGCAGCTTGGCCATGCTGGGACTCGTGATGTGTAGTACGGGACGTTAACCTTACTTACCAACATCATCTTCACTTCTGAAGAGCAGAAGAGCTTCACAGAACCCCATACAGGGTCAGAATCCAAAGTCAAAGCCATAATGAGAAATGTTGCTACGTCTAAGCATAATTCTAACCTTAACCTCAGTAACCAAAATGAAAACCTTTCTCTCTTTTAGTTTTAGGAATGAAAATGTTTAGAAAAGTCAGGCCGTGGATTATATCATGAACTTTCATTCAGTGGCTGTTATTAATAAAGAGGACATATTATGTAAAACTCCCTTTTTCTGTGTTTGTGCACAAAACAAGGGAGCCAACAAGCCAGCAATCAAGATATTATCCATCCCCTATGGAGGTAAATCAGTGTCAGCAGAAACAGAACCTGAATTTATGATGCTTGGGGAAGTAAAAAGAAATTTGATATTATTGAAAAGTTTCACTGCAAAAACTTGAAATTTCAGGTTAAGAAAAAATCAGGTAACCAAAATTTCTGGTAAAAGTAATTCGGGTAATAAAAATTCATGTCAGGTTGAGAAATTCGGATAGAAATTTTCAGGTCAAATAAATTCAGGGAAAACATCTGCGGTACTCCGGCAGTCACAAAACATCTCTAAGGTCGTTGGGAGGAGCTTCTTTGTCACTGAGTGCGTGCCGATGAAATACCGTGGCAGTATTTAGATTAAATCTAAAAAGATTTTAATTGCTTTTTCTGAATACTCCGGATGTTTTACCTGAGTTTAGAGTTATTTTTTATTTTGTCAATGAGTGTACATACAAATACATTAAGTATATGTGCATAAAGTGTTATAACTGTAATATAGTGGTAATTATTTTAAATGAAGTATTTTAAGTACTGGTTTTACAGCCAGAATAGTTCTATAATATATACTTTTCCCAAATTGTCTTCATAAATTAAGGTATTAGACTGTGGAACTTCTCTTCCACCATTTTGCCACTAGCAAACACTGATGATCGTCTACAAAGCTGAACATTAACCAGCCCCTTCCCACTTAAAGGCTTGAAATCTCATTCTGTTCCATGTACCCTTCAGGACTCAAGTAGGTTTGCAACAAATGACTGTTTTGATAGTCCAATAATCGATAATTCGGATTATGACTCGCTCAATTACCAACTCCTTTGTAGCTATCAGCCATTACATTTAGTTTTTTTTTTTTTTTAATATATTTAAAGGTGAATACAATATTCAAAAAATCAGTTTTAATGAACTTTCCTGCTAATATACAAAACATCAATAAAACGCCAACATCTTTTTCCTGTCAAAATTGTGATGCGCTGAGCAGCAGCAATAAAATTTCTGATTGTCGGATTTCTGCAGTTCTGATCATTCAAGTGGTCATGTACACGGCGTACTCCGACTTAGAAATCAGATTAAATCTGATAAAGAGAGCTGGATTTTATCCAGTCGTCTGATTACTCGTAGCATGTACACAAGTTACCCCATTATAATCGGTGTTTGGGGTCTGCACATGTGCACGAGACTTCCCCCAGTGTTGCCAGGTTCATGTATTTTTAAAGACTTTGCTTTATTTGGTCTCCCTTTCCCATTGGCTTTGGCAGGTTTTTTATCTGGCAACCCCGGAATTAAACAGTCTATGGAAAATCTGATACTTTGTGGAGACTCTGAAACACAGTATATAACGAATAATATGATTATTTAATCTTAAGCTTCGAAGTTTGTCTCACATTTCTGTGAAATCATGGGTTGGTTACAAAATACAAATCCGATTATTACTCGAGTCATGTAAACCCAGTGGTGTCCCATTATCTGATTACTCAAATGCATGTAAACTCGTTGATGGGATTCCTGAGACGATCTGATTTTCTGATTGATTTCTGATTATCGGATTAAGTGCATGTTTGTTTGTCCCTGTGGAATGGATATAAATGATCCATTAATAATTAGAGCCAGAGCTACTCTGATTACAGATTAGTTCGATTGTAGTGTTGGATCATCTCTCTCCAAACCTGGCTCTTAGCAGGTCCAGATGAAAGCGAGGCAACAGATTAACAACCAACTTACGCCAACATCTGTCTGCTTTTATGAGGCATGATGACATCTGCCAGGGCCGAGGTTTAATTTAGCCGTTCCACTTGACAGCTTTCTCAACACTTCCTAATCAGAAACAATTTAATTAGGCCCCTCGTGTACTACGATGTGCCACATTAGCAGTGTGACCCGTCCGGTTATGCTGTCAAAAATTTCCACTCCCTCTCCGTCCACCCTTCTCAGCCCCCTCACTCCTCTGACGCTCTCTCTGTCTTCCTGTATAGGTAATCTGGACCTGACCGGCCCTAAGCAGGTGTTTAAAGCAGAGAATAACCCCTGGGTAACTCCCATAGCAGATCAGTTCCAGCTGGGCATCTCCCACGTCTTCGAATACGTCCGCTCAGAGACCTACAAGTAGTAAGTCTTACCATCTTCTGCTTTATGAGGGGTGGGGGGTGGGGGGGGTGTGAGTCGGCCAATCACGTGGTGGGAATTTAACCATTTTCTCACACAGCACCATCTCTGGGGTTTTGTTGCTGACCATGTGCATCCCTTTATGATCAGTGTACCATCTTCTGATAGCTACTTCCAGCAGGATGACACACCACGTCACGGGCTTAAATCATCTCAGACTGGTTTCTCAAACATGATGAGTTCACTGCAACTCATAAAGAGTTGTTAAATCTGTCTTTTTTTTGGTCCTGGGGGTTTGGCACAGCCTGCAGGCCTTATGGTCCAGTCTGACCCCGTGATGCCTGTATGATGGACTGAGTAATACTGCCAAGTCTACGGACCGGGCTATGATCTGTAGCCCTGTTTCTACAGATCTACTCCACTTATCTCAGCTTCTCCCTGATAGAATGACTCTTATTAAATATTCCCTATAATTAAAGATACTCTTTAACCCAGCTTTATTTCTCAATGTTTTCTAGTCCGGCGATATCAGGTTTGATTTATTACACAACTAAACCCATTACAGTCGCTGCTGAAGGCGTCGTGCTGAGAGATCTTGCTCGTTCCTTTATCTCCATCAATGACATGCTCTTATCCTCTGGCTGTTTGGTATAATACACATGAACTTCCTCTAGTGGAAGAAAGCAATACTGAGATAATGCACACATTTATATAGTCACATTGAGTTGTCAAGAAAACAGGCAAATCGTACAAACGTAATAAAACAAGGTTTGGATCGAGGTGTCCCTCCAGGTGGTTACAATCCAAAATCTGTAAAGCTAGACGGAGATGAGGACCGAACTGTTTGTATGTCCTTAAATCAGTGTTTTATTGGTCCATATCACAGAAACTCCTTAACAGATGTACAGTGATGTGAAAAGGTTTGTGCCCTTCCTGATTTCCTTTTTTTTTTTTTTGCCTGTCTGTCACACTTAAGTGTTTCTGAACATCAAACCACTTTAAATATTAGCCAAAGACAACACAAGTGAACACAAAATGCAGTTTTTAAATGAAGGTGTTTATTATTAAGGGAGAAAAATCCAAACCTACATGGCCCTGTGTGAGGGGGTCTGTACAGTGTGTTGTGTTTGCATGTTTATTGCTCAGAAACCTTTTTCCATTGCTACAAATCTATCTGGCTTGTTGATTTAACAGTTTCATAAAATCAGTCATCACCACTTTAATCATTAATTGCAATTTGATGCACTGTAATTAATAGTTCAAACAAAGCCAAGTCATCACAAGTAGATGTAATCTATGAATTTCATGGATTTAAATGTCGAAGCGGTTATTCAGTCTGAGTGCCGCCCCAAAAGTATGACTCCACCCACTGTTCTTTTTGACACAACTGAGATGGATTCTGCTATACGCAGTGATTTTATTGGCTGTAACACTGGCATAAACACTAGCTTATATCTTTCCCATCAGCGGAATTCATTTTCTGTGAAGAAGTTAATTCCAGCACACCGTCGACAGTCTTTCACTTCTCCTCAATCCCTCTGAATAGCAGAAGCAAATCCCTTTGTTTGATCGTTTAGCTGCTCGCTGAGCTCAAGCCATGTGATACCACAACCCCACGGCCCACTTACTGGAACGGATCTTCCTCGCCTCTTGAACATGTGTAAGCTTTATTTTTTTCTAGGAGGGATCTTTGCATAGCCTGCATGTGAGTCTGCAGAGCAATACAGCTCATCCATATATTCATTGGTCAGTGTGTGTGTGTGTGTGTGTGTGTGTATGTGTGTGTGTGTATATATGTGTGTGGATTTGGCAGTCTGCGCATGTGCACAGTGCGGCTAGTGGGGAAAACATGGTTGCCAGGTCCTTTTACTCTTAGAGATTTTTCTTGTTTTTGGGCTTATTAACATAGACCAGGTGGGGGATTCTGTCGTGGGATCTGGCAACTCTGGTATTACCTGCAGCACCTGCTGAATGGCGACTCAAACGCAATATAGACTCAGGAAAATGAAGAATTTGATTATTTCTTGATAAAAGAATAAAAAATTGAAGTTTATGTCACATCTTTCTGTGAGATTATTTACTGGTTGCAAAGCAGAAATCCGATTATTGCCTGGGTCATGCAAACCCGGAGCTTTAACATTATCTGATTACGCAGAAGCAGGTAAACTTGATCTGGTTACTGACAAACTCAGATTTTCTGCAGTTATCGGATTAAGTGCATGTAAACGCACTCGGGATATAAAACTAATTCAAGAAAATGTGCAGGCGCTTTAGTTTCCACTTTTCAGTTTACCCTTCAGAAATAAGAAAATGGATTCATGAATTCAGTATTCTGAATCTCATTGTGAGCAGAGCGTATCGTTAAACCTTTAGTTAGTTTAATTCTGTGTTTTGTTGAGTGATTTAAGTAGTAATACTTCAAGACGTTAGATTAGACCAGGGTTACATCTGGAAAATGTGTCTAAAAGTCCGTTTAGCCCTTTTCTCAACTCTGTTTTCCTGATCTGGGGTGATCTGGTAAAATACTGTCTCTGCTGCTGCCGCCTCTTCTCTTCTGGGTGTGTGGTTAGACTTGCTTGGCGGTTACCCACGAGAGGACACGCGCCTGTAGAGCATACATCACTTGTCTGTTGAGGGGTTAAAATGAGCAGAACGGAGCTCGACTAAATCCCCTCCTCCCCTCCTGGAAGGGTTCGGGAGTCTCATTGCAGAAGCGTTTGTGTGGTAGAGGGTCTCTGCATGCATATTTCATGGGGTGGCTTGTTAACCTGACAGTGGGATCTTTGGGCTGACTGACGGTGTGAGAGAGCAAGTGCATGCTCATAATGCATTAACCTATGGTAAAGCCTGCCTCGTCGTCATCTTTTATTCATCCACCCCTCTAAACGCTTGTTGATAGCAAGCAGCAGAGGCCAAACGCACGGCGCACGTCAACGCTGACAGGAAAAAATAAACCCTGCAAATTAAGATCCCTCTCTCTCTCTCTCTCACTCTCTCTCTCTCTCTCTCTCTCTCTCTCACGCATTCACTTGGGTTTAAACTGGACAAGCAGAAAATCTGGCTCCATCCAAAACCATAGATATTAATGAAGAATTGGGAAGGCTTTCCACCTAATTCCGAAACATAACTGCTGGGATTTTTCCCCGTTGAGCTGCAGTAGCATTAGTGAGGTCACCTGAGTCTCATCCCAAAGGTGCTGAATGGGGTTGAGGTGAAGGCTGTATGCAGGCCAGTCCTGTTCTTGCACATCAAACTGAATTAAGCCCTCTTCTTCAGGGCTATCACCAAAACATTCTTCAGATCTTGTTTATGTTTTGCCTCATGCCTGCTACTTACAGATCAGCAGACTGAGTCGGTGTTTACTAGCTCCTACAGCAATGTAAGAGAGGTCTGGAGAACATGTCAAAACTTCTGCATCTCAGACTCCCCATGGATCGTGTGTTTGCTCATCCCTGAGTGGCCGAAGACACCAGCTCCATCAGCCACAGCTTCTTCACTGGGTTCAGAGGTTACCATGCTGTCTGCTCAGATGTCTGAGAGCGCTGCAGATAGGATGGAGTTTCTCAGCGTGATGCCCATGGGATGGAGATGTTTAGTTTCTCATAGGGCTGAAGGAAGTCTCTGCACATCCCAGTGCAAGAGGAACGTCAGTAACGTTCTGCTAATTCGTTAGCACTTAAAAATACACCCACGTGTGTATCCAGACAGATACGGTACTGTGCAAAAGTCTTAGACCACTATTAGATTTGCTGTTTTAGAAATGGTATAATGGCCTAAAACAATTGCCTATCTAATCTAGTGGTGCCCTAAGACTTTTGCCAGTACTGTATAAATGATATTAGTGAATATCGCAGTAATTCAAATCCATGATGATATCAAGCAAATTATTGTCTAGGGCGGTCTCTCACGTTTCGTAGCCTCACTGAATCCTTAAACATGTTATTAGAAGAGGCACACAGTCACGTCAACAGAAGTCGACTGGTTAGTAGCATTCTTAGTCAGATATGCGTCCTATAGCAACGTTCACAGAGCAGTGTTTTGAATGGTTGATGTTTTGGTTGATGGGACTTTGGTGGTCTAGCGGTTAAGGTACTGGACTATGGACCAGAAGGTCCAGGGTTCAAAACCCACCTCTTCCAGGCTACCACTGTTGGGTCCTTGAGCAAGGCCCTTAACCCACAATTGCTTGGGTTGTAAGATTCTATCAGTATTAAGTCACTCTGGATAAGGGCGTCTGCTAAATGCTAGAAATGTAAATGCAGGTTCCCAGCTCTATTTTGAAAATGCTCACTGTACAAGTAGAATAGGAAATCTGTTGCGCTGTCACACAAAGACAGTTTCTAATTCCATAAATGGAAAATCTAGACCACTTTCTTGCTGTAATGGGCAGATGACTGAATTTCTATGAATGAATATAATTGTGAAAACTACTTCTGGGCACCTTTTTTTTTCTTTTTTGTTTTTTCTTTTTTTCTTTTTTTACCCTTTTGTTATTCGCTATCTATCAGTGGTATTACGTAAGTGCTGTGGTGTGAGCTAACAGGTTGTGATGGATCTCACTCATTAGCACACATCTCCCAGGTGTGATACAGGATAATGATCATCACCTGACCTTAGATCTGGAGTCACATAAGCTCCAGTGGCTGTGAGCGCTGAGCATTATGCATGCTGAGTCACCACATACCTACCTGGGTGACTCGCACATGGTTTTGAATAAGCTGGTCAAGACGGTAGCCGTATCCACCAATAGCAGAGCCTTATTGTTCAGTATCAGAAGGTCTTACACTTGGACAGACTGAAGTGTGTGTAGAACATGAGAGGCAGCAGCAACAGACAGCATAGCTCAACCGCCTCAAGCTATAGACAAAAGTTTGTGGACACTCAAACCATGAGTATTAGTCTGGAGTTTGCCTGTTCAGCCTGCTTACAGGATGCTGGTGGCTGGATATTTTTGGTTGGTGGGCTATTTTCAGTCCAGCAGTCATGAGGTGTTTAAAAACTCCAGCACTGCTGTGTCTGATCCACTCGTACCACCCCCACCACCACAACCACATCAGTGTGATTGCAGTGCTGAGAATGATCCACTACCCAATCAGTACCCAATCTCTGCTGGTCCTGCAGGGGTCCTGACCATTAGAGAACAGAGTAAAGGGGACTATGTATGTGTGTATTATTCAAACCTATGGAGAATGTGAACGCTGCATGCTGACTAGGCTCCCAAACCTTTGCTCTGTCTCTCTAATTGAAGTCGGACAGTGCTGCAGCTTTTCCTCGTCGACCTTTTTTCTTAAACAGAAACATCTGAATATACGCACTGGATCCATGGAAAGGTCGTTCCATGGAAACCAGTCTGATGGTGACGCTCCAGTTTGTTTGTTTATTTACTCTTAAAGTCCAAGTGAATGTGGTCTGGTTTGATCAGATCTTGCTGTAAAGACGAGCTCAATGGGAACCTTGTTATGCTTATGATTACTGACGTTAGTTTTCGAGGTTAGGGAGGTGACGAAGAAGGGCTCCATCGCTTCTCATTAGGCCCTGTTCCTAGACAGCTCTCTGGGCCTGCTTCCACACCTCCGAGACCTCCTGTAGGTCATCAGTCAGAGGTCTCATTAGCAGACCTCGCCTCAAAAAGACAACCCATACCACCGCCCCCCCCAACCCCCACCGCGCTTCAGAGCACGCAAAAGTCTGAGAAGACCAGGTTCTGTGTAGATCCTGTGCAGAATTCATTATTCATTCCACGCTTCATTCCAAAGCATGTGATGTAACGTGATCAGCAGAGCTGTTTGGTTATCGGTACTGGCTCTCGCGGCCCGTTTAACGGAAAGTAAACTCGTGCATTAAGGTTGGCGACATGCAGCCGAGCAGCACAGGTCAGAAAAACAATCCGCTTCATCATCACGGACAGATTTATAGGTGACGATGGCGGCGCCTGGGGAGCGATCACTTGTGAACCGAGCTCTGCTCTGTTTGCCGTGCGTCTTCATTATTGTCATTTAGCCTCATTGAGCCGGCGCATGGATTTCCAATGGATGTGTCACAGCAGATCGAGCTTTAGACCGAGCACAGTGTCACGGAGCCATGCTTTTTGGATAAACTATCTGATGGAGAACGTCTGAATTAGGAACCTACTCTTTACCACTGTTCATGTCTGAAAAGGCTCCAGTTCGACCATCCGATCAACGTCCATTCGGTCTTATCAATTATAACAAATTGTAATAGTACATAAAAATTGTAAATATAATAAAAAAATATATATATAATACATTTCTAAATATTGCAATAATTATAACAAATTATAATAGGAAATAAAAATCTACAGTGGGGCAAAAAAGTATTTAGTCAGCTACTGGTTGTGCATGTTCTCCTACTAGAAAGATGAGAGAGGTCTGTAATTTTCATCATAGCTACACTTCAACTATGAGAGACAAAATGAGAAAAAAAATCCAGGAAATCACATTGTAGGATTTTTAGAGAATTTAATTGTAAATCATGGTGGAAAATACAAGCAAGATTTCTGGCTCTCACAGACCTGTAACAACTTCTTTAAAAAGCTCTTCTGTCCTCCACTCGTTACCTGTATTAATGGCACCTGTTTGACCTCGTTATCTGTATAAAAGACACCTGTCCACAGCCTCAAACAGTCAGACTCCAAACTCAACCATGGCCAAGACCAAAGAACTGTCGAAGGACACCAGGAAGAAAATTGTAGACCTGCACCAGTCTGGGAAGAGTGAATCTACAATAGGCAAGCAGGTTGGTGTGATTAAATCAACTGTGGGACCAACTGTAAGAAAATGGAAGACATACAAGACCATTGATAATCTCCCTCGATCTGGGGCTCCACGCAAGATCTCTCATCCCGTGGGGGGGTCAAAATGATCATGAGAACGGTTGAAGCCAAACATCCCAGAAAACTACACGGAGGGACCTTGGTTGAATGGCTGCAGAGGATCTGGGACCAAAGTTAAAAAAGGATACCATCAGTAACGCACTACGCCGAGAAGGGAACGATCCTGCATGCCCAGGCGTGCCCCTGCTTAAGAAGCAGTACATGTCCAGGGCCCGTCTGACGTTTGCCAGATGAGCATATGGATGATCCAAGAAGAGGACTGAGAGAATATCATGGTGGTCAGATGTATGAAACCAAAGTAGATCTTCTTGGTAAAAAAAAACTCACTCATCTTAGGTGGAGGGAAGAACGAATCCCGAGTTGAATCCCAGGGAACACCATTACCTACTGTAAGCATGGGGTGGAAAACCTCATTGCTTTGGGGCGTTTTTATGCAGAGGGGACAGGACGACTGATCCGTGGTAAGGGAAGAATGAACGGGGCCATGTATCGTGAGATTTTAAGCCAAAACCTCTTTCCATCAGTGAGAGCATTGAAGATGGAACATGGCTGGGTTTTCCAGCATGACAATGATCCCAAACACACCACTCGGGCAACGAAGGAGTGGCTCCGTAAAAAGCATTTCAAGGTCCTGGAGTGGCCTAGCCAGTCTCCAGACCTCAACTGAAATAGAAAATTTGTGGAGGGAGTTGAATCATCACTGCTCTAGAGGAGATCTACATGGAGGAATGGGCCAAAATACCAGCTACACTTTGTGCAAACCTGGTGAAGACTTACAGGAAACGTTTGACCTCTGTCATTGCCAACAAAGGTTATGTTACAAAGTATTGAGTTGAACCAAATTTATTGACCAAATACTTATTTTCCAGCATAATTTACAATTAAATTATTTAAAAATCCTACAATGTGATTTCTTAAATTTTTTTTCCTCATATTGTCTCTCATAGTTGAAGTGTACCTATGATGAAAATTACAGACCTCTCTCATCTTTCTAAGTAGGACAACTTGCACAATCATAGGCTGACTAAATACTTTTTTGCCCCACTGTATGTATAATATGTTTATAAATATAACAGATAAATATTATACTGAATTAATTATAAGACGTTATAGTAATGTCTATAAATAATAAATATTAATAGTAATAATTATCACTATCACATTATTGTACAGTAAACAGCTAGTCAAATTTATAAAGGTTTAGCGTCTGTCAATTTAACTGCCATGAATATAATAATTAATAATACCTGGACATGGCAGCAGTGCAGTTCATAAAAGAAGAACTGGTAACCGTGTGACTGTGGCACGGTTGTTATTGTCAGGTTTGATTATTGCAGAAGCTGCTTTAGTGCTGCATGTCAACGGATTTTCGAAATGGATTTAAATATTGAGCCCGGCTTCGGTAATGAACAGATTCAGAACAGAGTTTGCGCTCCGGCATCCAATTGAGCCCCGTGGCTGGAGCATTAGAAGAGAAGAAACCTCCTCTCTAAACACCACACACTCTTAACGAAGTGGTAAAAGAGCAATTGCTGCCAACCCCAAAAACCCGATCAATGAGCCATAAACCTTCAGTACATTAAATACAGGGAATTCGTATGCAGTATTTAAAAAACTGGAAAAAAAACAGCTTCTGTAGGCTACAGTAAGTATTTAGTGTTTCCTCCCCTTACACTTGAGCAAAAGCACCATCTGGCAGCTTCATCAGGATGCCAGGTTGGTTCTACAGTCTGAAGAAGTTTGATTAGTAAAGCTTTTTGGAAGGGTAGCAGTCAAGGGGAACAGGGTGAAAAGGCCAAGATGTGCTAAAGCTCACAAAGATTGGAATGAAGATCAGTGGAAAAGAGCATTATGGAGTGATGAAGTTTAAAATTTTTGGGTCCGGTCATCAACAATATGTTATATATGGTTATTATACCATTGCTAAAACGATAAACCTAATGATAGCCTAAAACTTTTGGACAGTACTGTCCATTTAATGCTACATGATGCATTCGAAGCAACCATTGGTCAAGAACCAAACACTGGTCGTTGGGGCTTAAACCTTAGACTATTGGTCACACATCCAGTGCCTTAAGCACCTCCGTACGTATCACACAGTCCCTGTGGAGGTTCCATCCGAATTGTAATGCCAGACCCAGACAGAAGGCCAGTAACTGAGATTAATTAACCTTGAATAGACTTAAGGTGCTCGAGAGGAATCCAGGTGCCACGTCAGGAATCAGATTCCTTAATGACCAGTCCCAGCTCGGGTTTTAATTGGCTCTAAATGCTCACTGGGGCAGTTGAATGGGAAATCTTTATGTTTACAGCGAGGCAGGGCAACAGAGCCATGCTTGTGTGGTAATGAGCTCACACTGCATTGATTTGGGATCAAGAATCCAGATGCACAGACCTTGATCGTCATGGTGTGAAGAGCAGATATTAATCCTCGTAAAAAACGTGTAAAGCTTATGCAGGATTTTATTTGTAAGCCTTTTTGAGGTAGTGCTTAGCGGTATACCGGATGAGCTCATAATTTCCCATAATGTACCGCCATATCGTAGCACATCAGCAACAACAGCTGTAATGCTTCAGTAGGAGTGAAGTTCTATAATATTGTTCACCGCTAGAAGCGCTGTGGGACGATGCTCTCCAGACGTTCCCAAGCCAACCGTGCGATGAAATCCTTCCAGCAGGTCTGATGCACCACAGGACATACCTGTGAGATTCCCTTGTGGATTCCTCTTGATCCGAAGATGCAGCGGCTTTACTCCAAAGGTTGTTCAAACTCCTCACACTGTTAAGGAGAACAAACCCAGCACTCTGCGTCAGAACCTCATTTCTGCTGGTTGTACCTTAATCTTTTGGCCATTACCCAAAGCTAACCCAGCTGTATGACTGACAAGTAAACCGAGGGCTTTGTTCAAGGACTGAGCTCCGGCTTCATCACTGGAGCTGCTCACAGCATCGGGGCAGTTGGGACCCCTGGGGCAGAGATGGTTTAGGACCATGCTCAAGGGCCCAGAGTGCTAACCATTGAGCCTCCATTGTCCCAGTCCTTTCTTTTCTTTTCTGTCCCTTTTTCTTTTTCTTTCTTTCTTTCTTTATTTATTTATTTATTCACATTTTCCATCCTCTTTCTTTCTTTTTCTTAATGTCTTCTTTCTTCTCTCATTTTCACTTTTCCTTTCTTTCTTCCTTTCTTTCTTTCTTTCTCTTTTTTATTTCTTTTTCTTTACATTTTCCATTCTATTTTTGTTTCTTTGTTTTTCTTAATTTCTTCTTTCTTTTTTCTTTTTTCTTTTTCCTTTTTTCCTTTCCTTGTTTCTCGTTACATGTTCCATACTTTTTTCCCTTGCTTTTACTTAATTTCTCTCTTAAATTCTCTCATTTCTCTTTTCCTTTCTTTTCTTTTTTCCTTTTCTTACTTTATTCTTTCTCCCATTTTTCTTTCTTATTCTTCTTTTTCTTTACATTTTCCATCCTTTTTCTTTTTCTTAATTTCTTCTTTTTTCTCTCATTTCTCTTTTCCTTTTTCTTTCTTTTCTTTTTTATTACTGTCTTTTTTTACATTTTCCACTCTTTCTTTTTCTTAATTTCTTCTTTCTTCTCTCATTTTCCTTTTTCTTTCTTTCTTTTTTATTTCTTTATTTCTTTACATTTTCTGTCATCTTTCTTTTTCTTAATTTCTTTTGTTCTCCCATTTTCCTTCTTTTTTTTCTTCCTTTCTTTCGTTCTTTCTTCTTTTTCTTTCCATTTTCCATCCTCTTTCCATCCTCTTCTTTCTTCTCTCATTTTCTTCTTTCCTTATTTTTTTTCTTTCTTTTTTTTAATTTCTTCTTTGTTCTCCCATTTTTTTCCCTTTTTGTTTTTTTCTGACAGTAAACAGAGGGCTTTGTCCAAGGACTAGGCTGCTGCTCTGTCACAGCACAGGGTCGGCCGGCGCCCCGGGGCCGGAGATGGCTAAGGACTAGGGGTGTGATGATGCACTCTGCTCATGTTTCGATCGACAATATTAAGATTATTGATTTTACATTTTACAGGAGACGTTCCTGCTTTATTTCTCTAGTGGTAACAGCGAGAACAACGAGCCCTAAGTACTGAGCCACCGCTGTCCCATTAAGCTCTGCTCCCTCAAGTCCACGTTTGCCTCTGGCTGCTCACTGAGGCTCTGAACCTAAAGCTTTTTGTCATAAATAAATTCAGCATTGTTGGTCTGCCCAGTTTTAGATGAGAACCCCCGAGTGATTTGAGCCGGGGTGTCTGCTGACCCTTTGAGCATTTATGACTGCTCTTTGAGGCTGCGCTGATACTGCTGATGTAAACCCGTCCTGAGTGCTGGATTCTCAGTATTCCGCTCGTGCTGGAGTTCTTGTCAGGGTTGTTGGATGCTGACAGTGAGGGAACGCTCCAGTGATCTGCTCGCACCCTCTGCATATTAGCCTGATGTAAAACAGCCCAATTTAGCCCCGGATTCGGCATCTATGTGCATCTGTCAGCACTGATCCCCCCGACTGCCCCATCCCTCCAATCCCTGACATTACACACACACACACACACACACGTTCTGCATGGAATCATAATATTTTCCATGTAGAGGTTGTGTTCGTTTAGAGAATGGCCAGCATGTGTAATTTGACCAGGGCTGCCCAAACTTTGACCAGGGCTGCGGTTCCTTCAGTAATCCGTTGGGTGATTAGCTAACGGGGACGCTCTCATGCCGACTCTTTAATAACTACACAGATCCTCATTGTTTGTTTGTTTGTTTTTTCCTGACCTCATCCGTCGGCTTTGTACAGTTACACAAACACACTGCCGTGTGATGACATCGTATCGACTGTATGAGTGATCCAGCTTTCTTCTGCTGACTCCACACCAATAAATCATCACTTCATCACTCTCACTCAAGCGCTGCACATCAGCTCCTCTGTTCTTCTTTCTTCTTCTTTTTCTTAGTCATCCTTCCTTCCTGAATCATCCTGTCTCTTTTTTTTTTTTTTTTTTTTTCTTGTTTTTTGCTTTTTTTCTTGTTTCACTTTTTTCATTTTTACTTGTTCCTTTTATTCCTTGCTTTTTCTTGTTACTTTATTCCTTTCCTTCATTTATTTCCTTTCTCTTTCTTTCACTCATTCTTTATTTTTTCTGTTATACCCATCTTACTTCTATTCCTTTTATTCCTTGCAGTCTTCTTCCTTTATTCCTTCCCGTTATATACTGTTTTTCTTTCTTTCTTTTCTGAAATTCTTCTTTTCTCTCATTTCTCATTTTTCTTTCATTTTCTTTCTTTTTCCCCCTTTTACCATCCATTTTTTTGTTATCTCTTTATTTTGCTTCCTTCTTTCTCACATTCTTTTTTTACTTATTTACCCATCCCTTTCTTCCCTCCTAACCTTTTTCCTGCCTTTTCAGCTTTCATTTTCCACCCCTTTTCTTTTTTTCTCTTATTTCCTCCTTTTTTTGTCCTCTTTCTTTTTCTCCCTGTTTTTCTTTTACCATCAATTTTTATTCATCTATTTATCTTTGCTCCTTTCTCAACTTTTTTCACTCTTCCTTTCTTACCTCCTAACGTTTTTGTCTTTTTCTTACATTTTCCATCCTCTTCCTTTTTTCTTTTTCTTAATTTATTCTTGCTTTTCTCATTTTCCTTTCTTTTTCTTTGCATTTTCCACCCTCTTTATTTCTTTCTTTTACTTAATGTCTTCATTCTTCTTATTTTTGCTTTTCCTTTCGTTCTTTTTCTTTCTTTCTTTCATTCCATTTTCCATCCTTTTTTCTTTTTTCTCTTTCTTAATTCGTTTTTTTCTTTCATTTTTCTTTTTCTTTTAGTAATTTCATCATTTCTTTCCTTATTTCCCGCATTTTCTAACCCTTTTCTTTTTCTTTCTTCCTTTTCTCTATCTTTGCTTTTTTTTATCCTTCATTTTATTCTTCCTTATTATTTTCTATGATTGGTCTTCAGTTATCTACATTTTCCTTACTTTTGCTTCCCTCTCTCCTGAAATCATTTTTAACGGATCTCTACAAATCCTCTATTCCTGTATTGTTCATTATGGTTTTTTTTCCTCCTCTCCATTTGTATGAGATGTCACTAGGTTTCTGGATATTACAGACTACGTGGCTCCTCGGGGGCCGTTGTACAGGTTCCCACCGGGCCCTTCCTGTTCGCCTCAGTGGGCAGCTCTGGAGGAACAGGAGCCTGTGAACCTCAGGGGAGGAAGGAGAAATGTTAAAGCAGCTTTAGATGATCTTGTAGTTCAGTTTCTCATTTAATCAGCGGTTTCATATATTAGAGATTTTAACACCAACACCGAGGAAAAGATTCCTCTTCTGGAACCCCTGATCAGTTTGTGTCTGCAGACGTCTCGTTACATCGGCACATCTCCAGATTATAGATTCTGTGGTGGTTCTGTGGGGTTTGAGAACTGTATGCATTACGATTAGTCATTCAGCAGATTCCCTTATCAAAATCTTTCCATTTATAGTCCATGTACCTGTGGGTCAAGTGCCTTGCTCAGGAGCCCAACAGGGACAGGTTATGGGATAGATGGACATGTTGATCCTTATTCTGAGTCAGATGTAGACAGTTGTTTTAAGCCAGTGATGAGCTCTGAGGATCAGAAAACAAAGTGCATTTAAATAATGGTGAATTAAAGGAGCATACAAGAGCCATCTAAACATTACCTGTGAGCAATTAGCACTGTGCAAAATGCTGTTCCACACAAGTAAAACACTGCCAACTGTAAGCTGTAATTAGTTTATAAAATCTATAGGTTTTGAAAATGACTTAAATTTGGAAGACGAAGCTATTAATGACCAACCTGAGCTAAAGGTCTGGATTTGGAAGCTCTGGAAAAGCCAAACGAAGTCAGTCTTTTAAATCAAACCTCCGGTTCTTAATGGATCCACAGCTCGACTGAAGAGCAACGAGACTGAAGATCAGTTTTAGTCCCAACAACAAAAATGCTGAATCAGCTTCATCCCTCACAAAGACGTTGTTTGCTGGAGTTAAACTCGGCTCTGTCATTAAACCCCTTCCGCGGCTGATCGGAGCTTCGTTCCTCTGACAGGTTTGTTATCTGTAAGTCCAGCTCTAACCCAGAGAAGCTGCTGATGCTCTGTAGCTCTGCCCTTACATTTCTGACTGACCAGATTCACATTAAGAGCTTCATCATACAGATTTAAAATCACTAATCAAACGGGGTCCTAGACTTTGGGTAGAACACCGGGATCTGACTCCGATCTGCTTCAGTCGGTAGAATAGTGGATCTTAGTAACAGCCTGCCTTATAAACCCCACCCATTTTATTTGCTGAATGTAAATAAACTTTCTTTTTAATGAATTAAAATTTACCAATCGATATATTTGTGTTTGTCTGTATAATAAACAGTTATTGGTCATTCTGTTCCTCGACTTTAATGGCTGAAGGACTTAGCCGCGGAGGAACCATAGAATGGAACTATTTTACCTCAGGAAGGCTGATAAACAAATGGCTTTTCTGTCCTCCTTATCTTAAAATCAAACAATAAATGGCGATAACGGAACTGTGGTATAATCGCAGTAACACACTCGAGGTCGTGCTTTAACGTGAGATATTGGTACGGGCGTGATGCCGTCTTAGGCACGACCATTCCACTGTTCAATCCTGCTCACCACAGACTGTGAGATTCTGCCGTACACGTTTGGATGCTGAGATTACTGTCTAATGACTAATTTTTAACTTGCAGACAAGTTGCCCAAACTTCAATTAATTAACTGTTAGATGCAGCAAATAACAACAAGTGTTTGCACAAGTGGATCTGCAGCATATTGAAGTTCGAAACTGGATAAAAAATCCAAGCCCAAAAAGATTTTTTTTCATCAAACGATCTCGGTGCTCACCCCTGACTGTTTGTAGTCTTCTGCAAATATTAGATATGAAGCGTGGCAGCTCTCTGGCTTGACATTTCGGCGTCGAGCAATTAGAAGTATTTCTGAAGTTGCATTGGTTAATTACAGCGTGAAGCCTCTCACTCGCTCGCTCGCTTGCTCGGTTAGTAAAGAGCTCAGGCTTCAGTATCAGCAGCCACTTAGTCAACAATCAATCAGATTCCCTTATTAGTGTAGCAACGACTGAAGCAGAGCATCAATTAGCCTGGGCTTGCAACCGCCCACGTGCTCTCTCTTCCCCTGTCCATCTCCATTGCTCCTTCGCTTTCCCGGTGTCACTTAGCTCCGTTTCGGAGTGGCCCTTACACAGAGGAAGCCAGTGGACTGGAAATGGCTCTTCCTCTATTTTTTTTTTCCTCTCTCTCTGCTGCGCTTTGCTTCTCTCTATTCCTCCAGCAGTCTGCTGTTGAATAATTGTGTCTCTGTGCACTTTTCTTATGCAGCACACAGCTGTGGCTGGACAGCCTTCTACAGCACAATGAGCCCGCTGTCTCAGAGGGGCGCTCATCAGTGTGTGGCATTCTCAATTATACCCCCTTCAACCTCTCGGGCCCCAAAAAACACTCGTCCACCCTCCCTCATTACGGTCCTGTTGTCGTGTTTGTGTGCTAATACGTTCAAACGGGTGTACGATATTGACAAAAAGTGATATCGCGATATTTTCTTGGGTCTAAAGTATTGAGAAATATGTTGTTTGAACCTATCTCTCAGCCACTTGAAATAACTGGTGAAAGTATTTGTCTTGCCTTGCCTTGTCTTGTTATAAGACACTCTTTTTTGCAGAATGATTCTGCTGAAGTGTGTTTTTGTGCTGGTACCTTGGCCTGTTTAGCGACTTGCAGCTGATACAATCTTACAATCCAAGCAGTTGTTGGTTAAGGGCCTTGCTCAAGGACCCAGCAGTGGCAGCTTGGCAGAGGTGGGATTTGAACCCATAGTCCAATGCTTTCATAGTCAGTGATGTCAGAAACTCTGCCATCAGTGTGCCTTTGTTGCACATTGCGACTTGTGCAGTTTCAGCTCTTTTTATCACCATGCCCTAACAAAATAGCAACCTTCAATACATGGATTGCTGAACAAAATTATATTCCCACATAATCCAAAACTAGTTAAAACTATAAATTACTACTTTGTCGAACTATGTGTTTTCCTACCTTTTATATTCTGTGCCATTTTTTCTGTTTTCTACATTCTTTTCTTTTACTTTCTCCATCCTATTTGTTTTGGTTTCATTTCTTTCTGTTTGTGCTGCGTGACTCATGATTCACGATTCAGTACACAGTGATTCAGATTCACAATAGCCCTTGTCAGCAGATCTCCGCTATGTTTATCATATCTGTCTTTATTTTGTGCAAATACGTTTAAAAAGGTTAGTTAATAGGAGCTAACCGAGAGGAAACCGAAAGCAAAACAGGAATTGAATGCTGCACTTAGTTGACCTAAATAGGAAGTGTTTTGCACTTTCAATCCATTACTCGCTAAATGACGTGAAATTTTTGAACACTTAATAATAAATTGAGCTGTGTGTTAATGATTTTGACCAACTGTAGGTTAATGTAAGTGTTTTAACATGAACTTACTTATCATTTCTGATCACGAGGCTGAATCTCTAGCTACAGGAGCCATAATGTAACTGCAGTCATTACAGGAGTCATAAATGCTACTATGATACACCAAACACTCATTAAACTCTTCAGCTCATGATCCATTTAGCTTATGATGGATTTGTTGAACATATCCCCATCATAAATCAGGGAGCTCCTGTACAATACAGCTCCATTAATGCAGATAATGCCTTATACAGGGGGGATTTTCTGGGGGTCTGGAACCCATTCATTCAATTTATACTATTCCTTATGAGAAACATTTGCTCGGTACTCGTCATTTTTGGTTCTTGACAAGCCTTCTGGAATGAATTAACAATGAGAACTGAGGTACCACTGCAAATCTATATAAATCTATATTTGTTTTACCTATTTATTAGTGATAATTACACATTTTTTATTATTTTAATTAAATAAATGACTTGGTGAACAAGCCCCTCTATTAAATGCATTTGAACTCCTCATAATTGGATTCTCTAAACAGCTTCATAACAAACCCGTGTTGTGTTTTTCAGTCTTTATGGGCGACACATGCAGGCCAACCCCGAGCCCCCTAAAAAGAGCAACGACAAGTCCAAGAAGATCAGCCGCAAACCCCTGGCTGCCAAGAACAAGTGAAGATGAGAAGATGAAGAGTGCCCGTCTGTCCGAGCTGGACCTCACTGCATGTGCCTTTCCTTACTATTTATTTACTAAAACAAACACACAATCCATTTTATACTTTTTCCCCTCTATTGTGTTGCGTGTGTGGACTCAGACCTGCTCTCCTGCTTCGTCTCCTTTATTATCTAGATTTTGTAATGCTTATTAATTACCTTTGCTATGGCACAGTGTGATCCAGTGTTACATTTTAAGCCATTATAGTATCTCACGTGCTTGCTTATGCTACACAGATGAACGTTTTGCTTTGTAGCTTTTGCATCATTGACATTTTATTACTGTATGACATTAAATGAGGAACCAACAGTTCAGTAAGGTGATAAACTCACCACTCGCCTCCAGGACAGCATCAGTCCAGTGCGACTTAGAACACATGCAGTCTTCCAGCATGCAAAAAAGGCAGTTGTGGGTTAAATGAGGTCTGGTCAATAGTCCAGTACCTTAACCACTGCATCACTACAGTATGGCATGTGGCACACTGCATCGGAATGGAAGTCAGTTAAGTCATTTGATTAAGTGACATTGCGCCATACAATGGAGTACTATTTCAGATTTCTTAATGCACAGTGGTACTTTGGTTCTCGACCACGTTGGAACTTGTCGAATTCGGGTCTCGGCCCATCAGTAGAGTAAGTGTTTTGCTTTTACTTTTTACTTTTAATCCATTACTCACTAAATTACATGAAATTTTTCCAACACTATTATAAAATAAGTTTTGCTTTAAGAACTTCGGCCAGCTGTAGGTTAATGTAAGTGTTAATATGTAATAGGCTCAGTTATGATACAGTATAGACTATATTAATACTCATCAGTTCATGATCCATTTAACTTACGGATTTGTTGAACCTTTCCCCATCATAAATCAGATAGCATCTGTACAATACAGCTCCATTAATGCATATAATGCCTTAATGGGGGATTTTCTGGGGATCTAGAACCGATTCATTCAATTTATATTATTCCTTATGGGAAACATTTGCTTGGTACTCGTTTTCGGTTCTCGACAAGCCTTCTGGAATGAATTAACAATTAGAACCGAGGTACCACTGTAATCCTCATAGCTTATATATTTTCTTTATTTTTTTTGGAACTCATATGGGTCAAAATTTTTAAACAGCCATGTAAATATAGGTACTAGTGACCAGATTAGTAAACCTGTACTGTATTAATGCCTATCATTTCTACACTCTGTGACTTTCTAATCTGTGCCAGCTTTCTTTTTTCTACTTTTTTAAATGATGTTTTAACAGAACACAATTATTTGATCATATTATGTGAAATAAATGGTCAGACTTCTCACGGTTTTCAGCATCAGAACTGTTAGATCGTGCTTCCCGTGGCAGAGCTGCATGCGGTGAAAATGAGAATCATACTCCACTGTTTGTCTTGAGCCTTCCGAACAAGACCCGGCTTTACTCCACAGCAATTTGTCTCCTGCTCTGCGCAGGGGCTGTTGTGTAAGCGGAGGGGGATTTAGGAGGTTTAGAGGGCTTAGCTGAGTCAGTGCAGGATCGCGTCCTGCTTTGGAGAGCATGCATCTGTCTGCCGCACCTCATGCTCCTAATGACTGGTACAGCATCGAATGGAATTCGGTCTCTAAAACGAAGGCTGCAGATCCAAACCACTGGCTCATCTGAATGTGAGAGTCCAGCTAAGGACCTGCTGTCGGTTTGATTTAGTGTCAGTGTGCACATGACAGTGTTTTGTACAGATGGAAAGATCGATCAGCTATGTATTCAGCCGATATATCTGTAATTTAGCTTTGTAGTAGCAAAACATAGCATATTGCATTTTCGTGGCAAATCAAGGACCTGGCAATCTGTGCTAAATCCATACCACAGCTCATTTCCAACAGATGTTACGCAGGGTCCATATTAAGGCATGCATGCCAGTTTTACGCTGTAACACGCAATGTTTTGGGGCAGTGTGACCAAACTGTGCCTGAAGGCAGGCTCCAAAACCTCAGTACATCGAACCCTGAGTTAATCGGATTACTAACGTGTGTTTAAAGGAGAAATCGTAAGTGTGTGCATTAATTGGATTGTTTTGTGCACACAACTCACTGAGTGCTACAGCAAGTTGGGATAGAACAATGTCTCTGTAAGAAAATCAAGTCTGTGCAATATTATAGTCACGAGGCCTAAAACATTTAACTAGTAATCAGTATATGTATTTTTGTCGTACTTAGTTGCAGTTTGTCGTGCCATGCTTTGTTTACTCAATTCTAAGTACTTTGAATAAAATGTTTTAACCGTCAGCTAGTTTGTGTGGTTTTGTTCCTTCAGAGCAGTCTGGATTCTTGCCGTTTGTATTAAAACCAGTGTTGAAACAACTGACCAGGTCTGTGGAAATGAGCTAAAAAAAAACAACTATACATTGTTAAATGCCGGAACGATTACTAGGAATTTTAGATCGGGGAAACCCAAACAGCTGCTGGGGAAACATATGGCACAACATAGAACAGCTACCTCATCTGGCCAGGACTCCACAGTTTACAGCCACCTACTGGACAGTGGCCACTCTTTCAAGGATGAAGATATCCACATCCTAAGATTAAGAGTTCATTCAGATACTGTGGAGCCAGGCCATGTAGAGTTTTATATGTAGTATCTTGTAATCAGCGTGAAACCTAACTGGTAACCAGTGTAGAGATAGTGGAACTGGGCTGATCTGATCAGTTTTTCAAGTTATAATTAGCACCCGAGTCACTGCACTCTGAACTAATTGAAGTTTGTTTATAGATGTACTAGAGCATGCAGTCAGTAGAGCATTAGAGTAATCCAAACTCCAGGTTATAAATGCATGAACCAGTTTCTCAGCATCTATAAAAAAGAGGAAATTTGTAAGTTTTGCAATATTATGTAGTTGAAAGAAGGCAATTCTAGTGATGTTTCTCATGTGCGCATCAAAGGAGAGATCTGAACCAAATGTGTCACCTAAGTTTTTTTATAGACCGACTCTGCATTACCGAACAGCAATTGAGGTTCAGGATAGATGTCGCCAGCTTGTCTCTCTCAGCCTTGGGTCTAACTTAAAACCTAAGTTTTATCTGAGTTAAATAAAAGACAATTATATGACATGCAATCTTTTCTTGTTATTCATCTGAATTGTTTTAGTCTGGGCATGGATCACAAGAACATCTTTCTTAAGAAATACGGGTCTACAGCACTGTGTGCTTTCTTATAGGGCTAAGTGGATCCATACCTCTCCAATGTAAACCAGTCTATATAGTTACAGCTTAGAGAGAATATACAGTTAGTGGAGGGATAAACAAAGGAGTACTACTTACAATAGGACAGGTACATACAATTACAAACATCATTTACAGCTCGGAACAAATAAGTAGAGGAAAGTCATAAACAAAAACACGAAACACACTGTGCTAGAGTGCAACAAAACAATGCTTTAATAATACGCTGCCAGTACTTAACTAAGCAATTAAGATAGAAATATGTAATAATTATTAAGTAAAATATAGTAATTAGAGTAGTGTATACTCTAACATCATACAACGGGCAGCACTGTGCAGTTTCTTTGCTATTCTTGGTCTGTTTATGGAGTTAAAAGACAGATTTGTATCACCTTTTATACTTTGTTTGAATTTTAAGACCTTGTTTGTTAAACGGTCGATGATCAGATGGTCATTAAATGGCGCTGACCTATACTCACATTTCTAAACATCAAAATGTCACTCTTATGTGGCTGATATGATATGACTCGCCTGTCAGTCTTCGTTTCCATAGTTATGACAAAAACAAGTGTTACCTTCAAATTCGCTACAGATATCGCAGGCTGTGCAGTAATGCTGGGGTCAATTACAGTATATATTTTTTCAAAATATGCAAAAGTTGTATAGATGTGAACAAATATAATACATTTTGAGTCTTTTTTTTAAAATGAATTGATCACTTTTTTTTAATACATTTATTAGAACAGTGAAGTTTTAAAGTCTGGGTTGGGGACAAGGGCAAAGTAGCAGAGTATTGATGATTTTAAAAAAATGGAAATCATAACGATTTTGGAGGAAGTTTTTTGGTGATGCTAAAAATTATGTTTTATTACCTAAGCTATTTACACTGCCTGGCCAAAAAAATGTCACACACACTAATATTTGGTTGGGCCGCCTTTAGCTTTGATTATGTCACGCATTCGCGGTGGCATCAGTTCCACAAGCTTCTGCGATGTCACAACATTTATTTCTGTCCAGAGTTGCATTCGTTTTTCCCCAAGATCTTGTATTGATGATGGGATGATGATTTATTCCACTGCACAAAGTCTTCTCCAGCACATCCCAAAGATTTTCAATGGGGTTCAGCTCTGGACTCTGTGGTGGCCAATCCATGTGTGAAAATAGAAATATGAGAGAGGTCTGTAATTTTCATCATAGGTACACTTCAACTATGAGAGACAAAATGAGAAAAAAAAAATCCAGGAAATCACATTGTAGGATTTTTTACTTTTTTGCCCCACTGTAACTATTTGCTTAGTTAAATCTAGGTGGTGACCTTTTTTTGGCCGGGCAGAGTATTTGTAATATAGTATTTGTAACATGAATTTATAATCAGGCAGCTTACAAAGCTCCACTAACTGAAGAATCTCCCAAATATGTACAGGCTTGGATGCCTTTAGTTTAAGTAGACATTCAAGTACTGCAGTTGTCTAAATCACTAGCCCACCATCACAAAGACCTGGGTTCAAGTCCTGGCCCTGCTTTCCAGCCAGGTCAGGGGTTAATCCCTCGGTGCTGCCACTATAAGCGCTACCCAGCCTTGTGATCATCCTTCCTGTGATCCTGACTGTTAAAAATTATACAGACTTTGTCTCCTATCATGACAACTGATATGCAGTAACTTCAGGTCAGGCTAACGAGGGTTCACAAACTTTTCCCCTTGCTGTAAATTGGCTGGGGACGAGTTTCTGTAGCTGTGTCTATAAACGGGCGATCATCACACGTCTGAAAATGGATCTGCCCACAGGACGGCGTGTCAGAACTCCGCGTCGGCCAGTGACAGGAGATAAGGAGGAAGTTTTGCCCTTTCAATGCTGCGTTCCTAACAAAGCTCCGTGTGTGTGTGTCAGTGGGTGTGAGACCCCTGAGAGATCCCGTCACACACCTCGAGTGTTATTACTCATTATTATTACCCGTCTCAGATGTTGTGTGTGTCCTCCTGTCCTCCTCATTCACACTCATTTGGCTCACGCACTCAGCAGGCACATCTGTCCACGATCCACTGCTGAGAGCTTGCCACATCCACCGCAAATTCCACCGCCGCTCGGTCACACCCTTCATCTCTCACTTTGTTCAGTGCTTAACTTTTCAGAACTTCAAAGAACTTTTTGGATCCATTGTAGAAACACGATCCAACACGCATCACCTTAGCATTCATCATCTTAGTAGACCTATCAGTGACCTACAATTGCTTCAGTGTTATGTCATATAATCCAAGCAGTTCAGGGTTAAGGATCTTGCCCAAGAGCCCACGATTTTGGGGCATTAAACAATAGTCCAGAACTGGATCTGCTCAATAAGGCAAATGTCACTTAAGGCAACCAGGCTTAACCAGGCACTGTATTTACATTTACGCTATATAAGGGCATTATACAAATGCAACTTATTACTATTATTATTATTATTATTGTTATTATTATTATTGTTGTTATTATTATTATTAGTAGTAGTAGTAATAGTATGTGGTAGATATTATTTAAGGTAAGGTTTTTTATTATTATTATTATTATTATTATTATGTGGTCTATATCATTATTTACTAGGTGAGGTTCATGTATTATTATTATTATTATTATTATTATTATTATTGCTGTTGTTGTTATTAACTTTTCCATTTTTTTGTGTTCGGTTTTCTTTTTTTATTTTATCAATTATTTTCCATTAAACCATTAAAGCAAGTCTCAAACAGAGGGACTTTACGACAACAAAGCCTCAGTCACTGTGGTAAATCCCTTACTTAGTTAAGTGAAAGGTCTGAGGGATTTTATGCAACACATTGAAGTAATGCCCTTAAGGTTAACAGTTAAATTTAAGGTGTTATATGTAAGTGGGCACTGAAGTTTGACCACAAAGCCACCTTCTGTCCTCATTCCTAAATATTTGGGAGAGTCTGCAACCCAAACACACAGGCCTACCTCAACTTTCTTTGTCCAGCAGTTGTTGGAGATGAACGTGATCTTCCAATCCCAGGGCCGATTCATTACGGGACAGGACTCTCACACGATCAATCTGTCCAGAATTACGCCTCCCTGTCACCTTATCTGGCTCCATCCAATCCCTCTGCCAGTGTCAAGAGCAAACGGGTTATTGAGGTTTAAAAATGACCGGGTGCTGATGGATCGTTATGCATGCCACATATCCGACTCTGACGTCAATTACTCACTGACCTTTCAAAGTAATCATTTTGTGTGGGAAATCACTTTCCCCTCCCCACCCGAAGTGAAAGCAATCGCAAGAAATGCTTCGATTTTGCTCCATTTGATGACTTTTCTGTTTGTCAGCTTCAGTTTCTCTTGCGTTGCTCTCGTTAAGCGGATGCCATCCTTTTGTCTATGCGTCACACAGGCTCATGGACGTCGTCGCTGCTGGGTTAACCAAACCCATTGATTTTGGACGGTTGATTTATGGAGGAGAACGGTCCATCCGAAAGGAGGACGGTGTAATCCGAACCTGCACAGGCTGGGTGAAATTGAAGGTCAAAGACAAAGGGGTATTTTAATTCAACACTGGTGATCTTGCTATGTAGCGTATATGGTCTACGGTACGAATGTATATGCTTGGTGAAGATTTCACATCAAAACCAAGTGTAATGCGAGAGCGGCAGGAACATGAGAGACAAGCGCAGGTTCTAGTAAAAAAAAAGGTTTTATTAAAGAAACTAACCAAACTAAGGGCAAACGCAGCGGAACAAAAAGAAACATTCAGAGCCGAAAAATGGGTGCATAAAGAAAAACCAGGCGGAGCCAGAAAATTGGTGCAAAATCCAAAAACGCATGGAGCCAGAAAACGGGTGCAAAAACAAAACAAAGGGCCTCTCACAGCTGAGTTCACTGTTCGCCTTAACAGATGTGGAGTTCTCGGATGGATCTGCGGGAGTCACCTGACTTACCGGAGGTGCACAGACCACGGTAAGGCAGAAGGGCGTGACATTACTTCCCCTCAAGGAGTCCGAGTTGGAGCTAGGACTGCAATAATGGCCACATAAAGTCACAGCGGCCTTAGGAGGCTTTCTTCTGGGACGACGCCAGGGAGGATTCAGGTAGCTCTCGGGTTGCTGATGGCCGAGGTTGCCGTCAGGTTGCTGGCGAATGGGGTCGCCGTCGAGAGACTGCCGATCGGGTCGCCATGGAGATGCTGGTGAGCGGGATCGCCGTCGAGAAGCTGTTGATTGGAGTCACCGCCGGGCCCCTGAAGATCCAGGCAACCGTAGCTGACACAGGTGGGTGGTGGGAGGTCGGAAGGACTGCACGACTCAGGATCAGAGACAGGAGTCCTCAGAGCAAGAGCAGACATCCTCAGTGTGGCACAGAAGGGGAAGTCCTTGGAGTAGGAGCGGATGTCCTCGGGATAGAACCTGGAACAGGTTCAGGTGGAACAGGAACTGGGCTGGATGTCCTCAAGACGCGACATGCTCTGGACGGGTGTCATCTGGGCATCCTCTGGTCGGGCATCCTCTGGTCGGGCATCCTCTGGAGAGCCTCTGGGACGGACATACCCTGGTCGAGCGTCCTCTGGACAGTCTCTGGGATGTCTCCATGGTAGGCAGATTATTCTGTAACGCGGGAGCAGCAGGTACGTGAGAGACGAGCGCAGGTTCTAGTAAAAGTAAAGGTTTTATTAAATAATCTAACCAAACTAAGGGAAACACAGCAAAACAAAAAAAAACAACAGACGGAGCCAGAAAATGGGTGCAAAAACAAAACCCGGTGTACACAATGCTGATACAGCCGCGGGAGCAAAACGGAAGCGGACGCAGCCGCACACGAGCATACAGGGCGAAAGGAACCGCAACACAGGATATCCAAAGTGGTAAGGAACGCAATACAGGCAGGAAGTCCAACGCGGAGGGAACGCTAAACGGACAAGTAATCCAAGGCAGACAGGAGAGCAACACAGGTATCCAAGGCGGACGGGACCGCAACACAGGAAAACAACGATGGTCAGGATAGCCGACGGAAGAACGCGGAGGGCTCGGATGTGTCTGAAGCACAATGATCCGCCCAGACTGTCTCTGGAAGCTCCCCTTATGAAGGGCCTCTCACAGCTGAGTTCAAGTCTTAGCCTCATCAGCTGTGTAGTTCCCGGATGGATCCACAGCAGTCCTCTGACTCATCGGAGGCACATGGACCATGGTAAGACTGCTGGGCGTGACACGCAGCGGGTGCTGCGTTTAATTCCAGGGTTGCAAGATCCCTCACGAAAATTCTGCGCCAGATATATGTAAATAAGCCTAAAAGAAGTGAACTCTGAGAGAATCTGGCAAACCGCTTTATAAGCATGGGTGCATGGACTGAGTAAGCCAATTGAAATCGGGTAACTGGTATACATGCTATGAGTAATCCGATTACTGGAGAAAAATCCAGCCTTTATCAGATCACTTAATCTGATTTCTAGATCATTAAGTGCAAGTGCTAGATCGGATTATTACATGCATGTAAACCCACTCATTGATGGCAAGCCATCCTGGCCCAGATGCCTCAAAACAGGCCCAACCCACGATTCTACCACCACCATGTTTCACATATGGGATCTTATGCTGGAATGCAGTATTTTCCTTTCTCCAGTCATAATGATTCTCATTTAAACCAAAAAGTTATATTTGGTTTCACCTGTTCATAAAATGTTCTTCCAAAAGCCTTCTGGATTATCCATGTGATCTCCATTACTAGGTACGCAATCTGTCTGACTGTGATGGTTTAGTAACCTTTTCCAGCCTGATGAGCATCAACAACTCTTTGTTTGGACTATAAGGTCATTAGTTCGTACCATGATAAACTTATGAAGTGAAGATCAGACTTATAGATCCCTGTTATTTAAATGCAACAGGACATCTACTCACACCTGATTATCATCCCATTGACTGAAAACACCTGACTCTGATTTCATCTTCAAATTAACTGCTAATCCTAGAGGTCCACATATTTTTGCCACTCACTAATATGTAATATTGGATCATTTTCTTCAGTAAAATAATGACCAAGTATAATATTTTGACTCATTTGTTTCATTGGGTTCTCTTTATCTACTTTTAGGATTTGTGTGAAAATATGACGAAGTTTTAGGCAATACATAGAATACATAGAAAATGAGAAAGAAGACCCTAAATCCCTCTCCCATCCTCTTGTTGACTGAGGTTGCCACACCACTAAAACTTACTCACTGGAGAATACAAGAACCTACAGGGACTGTGTTTACTGGACTAAATAATGCCAAGAGACTCAGCCATTCTCTGTTATTATATTTATTATTTTATGGATCATATACACTATTGTCTTACATTGTATAGTTTACATTCTTGATTTATTATATTCTTCATAATATCGTAGCTGCTATGATATTCAGATGTTAGTGTCAGAATCATCTTGCCTCGTATCAACGATTCAGGCTGCTGGTGGTGTAATGGTCTAGGGGAGATTTTCTTGTCCCACTTTGGCCCCTTAATACCAACTGAGCATCATTTAAACACCACAGCCTACCTGAGTATTGTTTGACCATGTTCACCCCTTTATGAGCACAGTGTACCATCTTCTGATGGCTACTTCCAGCAGAATGACGCACCATGTCACAAAGCTCAGATCATCGCAAGCTGGTTTCTTAAACATGATAATGAGTTGACTGTAACTCACATGGTCTCCACAGTCCCCAGATCTCAATCCAACAGAGCACCTTTTGGATGTGGTGGAAGGGGAGATTCGCATCATGGATGTGCAGCCACCAAATCTGCAGCGACTCTGTTATGCTATCATGTTAATATGGACCAAGATCTCTGAGGAACGTTTCCAGCACCTTGCCGAATCTATGCCATGAAGAATTAAGGCAGGTCTGAAGGCAAAAAGGGGTCCAACCTGGCATAAGCAAGGTTTAACTAATAAAGTGGCTCCTGATGTTTCGCTAGAGTGGTGTTATTTAAGAACTTAAGAACTTTAAGAAGAAGTTAGTTACCATGTAAGATGTGAAGTTTGTTCCTTGCACTCCGTTTGATCGAGGGTAACCAAACTTTTAAACTTTGTAGACTGTTGTCTTGCTCAAACTGCCATTTGATCTATAGGAGCACTTTGCTCACCTCTGCCGCGTCCTTCTGCATAAGCAATATGACAAATCTGCAGGCAAATCAGAAGCAACAAAATTGCTGCAGCAAGTGATTGTTTGGGAGTTCGAGTCGATTCTTAGGAAATGATTTCTCCTTGTGTTCTGGAGGGGCAATGCATCAACTTGCCAGTCCACTATTGGCAAATGTGTCATGCTCATGATCGCTCCGTTACCTTCGCAGCTCATTCTCAGGCTCAGAACACGACCAGCTCCCCAATGCGCACCCTACACCAAACCACAGACCTAAAGTTACCCTTAATAAGAGATACGAGTGCTGCTGTTCACAAAGTGGACGATGAATAAGCCAATATGCAGGAATCAACCCTGATAGCAAATTAGTGATGGTAAAGTTCTGGGCCACACTTCCTCTTTCCCTCGGCCCATATATTGCTGTGGAATGGGGGCGATGACTTCAACCGAATCTCTCTGCCAATACACAGCCATAACTGAACCGGCAACCATCATGGAAGTCTGAATGCCATGATGAACTTTATTGTGTCTGGCAACATTTGGGTCAAATTTGCCATACCTGAGCCATCAGTGCCTAAACAGGGCTATATTTGGTCCAGAACTGTCTGCTATCTGGAAAACTTAGCGAGAATCCAGATAACAAATGAGCCGATGTAGATTTAGAGATGTGAAACGTTTCTGCACTGCAAACAGCCCAGTCCATAAAAGCCACCACTGATTTTAGATGTCCAACAAAACTATTAGAGTAATTAACACCTACACTGTGGAATTAACATCAAATATAAAAAGCCCGTTAAACCCAAATTCCATGAATTAGGTGATCAGTCAGAGCTGTTTAATTTTTTGTGAGTTGGTTTTTGCTTCACATTTTTCTTTGTTGCTGGGGGAGGTGTCAGGATGGCAGAAAGGGTGGCGGCCGAATGTTCCCCGTTTCCATCTTGTTAGAATGAGGCTCTCGGGTTCTCCCTCCCTCCTTCTCTCTCTCTCTGTCTGTCTTTATGCTGCGCTCTCGGCTCTCGGCGCTCACTGCCTCTGCTGCACCGCTCTGTGCGCATCCGCTGTATCCATGCAGCCTCATCCCGCTTTTACGCACCGCGGAAGACTTTAAAAGCGCGCCCCACACGCGCTTTCTTAGGATTTAGAAGCGGTGCCTGACTCCTTCCCTTTGTTGCCGTGGCGTTTTGTGGGCGTTACGGGCTGTCCCAGATGCAGAAGGAAACGTTTTGTGAAGTGCAGACGGCTGGAGCGAGTTAGGCCTGGCTGGGCAACTTTTTTAGCGCGACTTGAATAAGCAAACATCATCAGAAAAAAAGTTACGAAAGAAGGAGAAAAGTAAAACGGGGTTGGGCCCTGCCCGAAAGGGTTCATTAACATTAACAGCAGAGCCAATTGGTTCTGTTTTTTTTCTCTTAAAATTGTCCCTCACCAGCCAGCAAGATTTCGCCGAAAAGCAGACAGGAGGAGCGTCCGGCGCTCACTCGACTGGTCGGAAGGAAGCGCTTGATTGCGGCCGGAGTGCTCGGAGTGGTCATGGTGCTGGTGCTGGTCGTGCTCATCCCGGTGCTGGTGAACTCGGCCGGGACGTCGGCGCACTACGAGATGCTTGGCACGTGCAGGATGGTGTGCGACCCGTACGGCACCAAATCCCCGAGCAGCACGGCTACCGCGGAGACGGCTGCGCGCGACACCGGGCTCGTGCAGTCGCTGCCCACGTTCATCCAAGGGCCGAAAGGAGAGCCGGGACGCCCCGGCAAGACGGGACCACGCGGCCCACCTGGTGAACCAGGTCCTCCGGGTCCTGCTGGCCCGCCCGGGGAGCGCGGAGAGCCCGGACGACCCGGCTTACCAGGACCTCCGGGACCCAACAGCGCGGGAGCAATCAGCGCCGCCACCTACAGCACCGTGCCCAAAATCGCCTTCTACGCCGGGCTTAAGAAGCAGCACGAAGGCTATGAGCTGCTCAAGTTCGACGACGTGGTGACGAATCTGGGGAATCACTACGACCCGACCACGGGGAAGTTCACCTGCTCCATACCCGGGATCTATTTCTTCACTTACCATGTGCTGATGCGGGGTGGAGACGGAACCAGCATGTGGGCAGACCTGTGCAAAAACAACCAGGTGAGAGAAAACTCATCAGCATCACCACGAGTCGCTGTGATTCTTTGGTTTCTCTTCTCCAGCAGAAATGGTTCGTCAGGGAATCTGAGGTCACAAATTGCAGGTGGTTTTCGTCCCTTGGTGGGTGAATAAAGTTCTTCAGGTTAAGTTCTTCAGTAGCTATTGTGTGGCTGATTCGTTGTTTTATTTTAGGACAGCTAGGCTACATATTAGTTCATAGACTTTTAATAAAATTGTTTAAAAACTTCTAATTCTGGTGCATCACTTTATTTTTTACATTCTAAGTTTCCTTCTTATTAAATAAGCAATGCATGTTATGTTTAGTGTATAAACTGAAACAAAGACAAAAAGACAATTCAGAGTCTAAATCGATGACATAAGCAATAATAATAATAATAATAATAATAAAAATAATAATAACTATTATTATTATTATTATTGTTGTTGTTGTTGTTGTTGTTGTTATAATACTAATACTAATATAATAACACTGATAATGAAAACAATTGTAATCATTATTATTACGTTATTATTGTCATATTAGTATAAAAACAATAATAAAATTGTTATCAATGTTATTATTGTTATTTTTTATTGTTATTATTATGTTTTCTTTGTTATTATTATTGTTAGAATAATAATAATAATAATAATTGGTATTATTGTTGTTGTTTTTGCTTTTATTCTTCTTCTTATTATTATTCTTATTATTATTATTGCTTACATCATCGATTTAGACACCATATGCCACTGAATTGCCTTTGTTTCACCTTACAGTCTACACTAAATATGAAACCACTGTTTTACTTAAATCTCCTAATAAAAGACTAACAAGTCCTATTTTCAATTCCCTTAGGCTAATTAAAGGCCTATTTCTATTAATAATAATTAAAGCCTGGTGAAAAGATATTCTGGGTTTTTCAGTTTTAATAAGAAGCAGGTCAGATTTTTGAGGTGGTGTGTAATTCCTAAATTATTTAAATGGACATATAATAAATCATTTAATGCACTATCTATTAATGCTATACACTATATACAAATAAACAGTTATCATTTCTTTTACAGAATTGAATATGAGCCAAATGGACACTGCAGAGCTAATTTTACAGACTGGGTGTTAATTTTGTTCTCTATCTGAATTCAAGTTAGATTTACACCTCTATTCGTCCTCATACAGGCCTGTTATTATAGTTATTCCATTATTATTTTAAGTCGGCCCTTTTCAGCCCAGCTTTTTGATACCCTGACCTTATATCATTCCCTGCAGACGTAAAGTTTCTGTCTGCTCCACCCCCTTGCTGAGATCACATAAAGCTACTCTGAAGGGTTCGATTAACTGGTGTTTTGCCCTGCGCAGGTCCGTGCAAGCGCCATCGCGCAGGACGCGGATCAGAACTATGACTACGCCAGTAACAGCGCCGTCCTGCACCTGGAGCCGGGAGATGAAGTCTACATCAAACTGGACGGCGGCAAAGCGCACGGAGGCAACAACAACAAGTACAGCACCTTCTCTGGCTTTATCATCTACGCCGATTAAGACACGAGACCCTTCTCTCTCTCTTCCTCCCACTCACTTTTCCCTTCCAGCCCCAAGTCTCCCAAGAGGCAGGTGCCACGGCGTGCCATTCTGTCATCCTAAACAAGTCGGTGTATCATTAGAGCCCGTGGGAGGGAAAATGTGACACGGAGGCCCAGTCTGTTTTCGTTAGACGTCCCGGATGAGCCCTTTTACCGAAGGACAAGAGATACTGAGGATCGACAAGCATCAGCCTGAAAAACATCCGTCACCAAAGCAGATGCTCTTGTACTGTTGTGAGTCGCTTCTCTTGCTACCAGCAGTATGCAAATTGAGGTCACTAGTAGGAATTGTGCAATATCTTTTACATTCATTAGGTCTAGGAGCCTGACGGGGAGACCGGGGTGCACTGGAACGGGGGTTATTGGCAAAACAAAGCCCACGACTCACGCTCCAGCAGTCTTTGAAGGAGCTCTTACTGAAATGTGATGCTAAAACAGATCGAGATGCCCGTTAAAATTCAGCACCAAAAATAATTTCATTCCCTCACTCACCATATCCGAAACACCCTTTGGTCATCTACCTCTGAATCCCCTCCTTCCCTCCATGATAAGCCCTTCACTAGAGGTTATAAGCTGGTAAGCATGGTACATGCAGGGTGTGGGAGTTGTTTTCTTGTCAATTTGGTTGGCATATGGTGAGAAACGACATATGGTGCACATGTTAAGAAAATAAACAAACAAATAAATTAGGATCAGACCGAATCCTCACCAGAGGACTGGTTTATTTATATTGTGGTGTTGTTATATTACAAGAAATATTCATTAAAATAATAACATTGTTGTTTTTATTTGTTCTAATAGAGCCAGCTATAAAACTGGCACGAGACTGTTGATATCTTCTTTAAATTACACTAAATAAGCTCTGAATATTTCAAATTGATGATTGATCTCTTACATCTACAGGTGCCAGCCATGTCTAATTAGATGTATCGACCCTCCAATAACATGTGCCAACTATTAACACAGAGACAACCCCTACAGCATGTGCCAGCTATCCTCATAATACGTGCCAGTCATCCCATAATACGTGCCAGTCATCCCATAACATGTGCCAACATTGGCCGACTACCCCATAACATGTGCCAACCAAGTCTAATTAGATGTACTGACTATCATATAACATGTGCCAGCTATTAACACAGACAACCCCTACAGCATATGCCAGCTATCTTCATAACATGTGCCAACCATCCCATAACATGTGCCAGCCATGTCTAATTAGATGCACCGACCATCCTATAACATGTGCCAACTGTTAACACAGAGACCACCCCTACAGCATGTGCCAGTTACCCTCATAACATGCCAACCATCACATAACATGTTCCAACCATGTCTAATTAGATGCATTGTCCATCCTACAGCATGTGCCAGCTATCCTCATATAATTTCCCAACCATCCCCACATGTGCCAACCATCCCATAACATGCGCCAACCATGTCTAATTAGATGCACTGACCATCCTACAGCATGTGCCTGCTATCCTCATAACATGTGCCAACCATCCCATAACATGTGCCAGCCATGTGTAATTAGGTGCCTCAACTGTCCTACATGTGCCAGCCACCCCATAACATGCCCCAACCATGTCTAGTTAGCATTGACCATCCTATAACCTGTGCCAACTATTAACATAAAAACCTCTGCAGCATGTGCCAGCCATCCTCATAACATGTGCCAGCTATCCAGTAACATGTGCCAATCATATGTAATTATAATCACGGATCCGTCCTATAACATGTGCCAACTATTAACAACAAGACAGCCTCTACAGCATGTACCAGCTACCCTCATAACATGTGCCAACCATTACATAAGATGTACCAACCATCCCATAACATGTGCCAACCATGTCTAATTAGCTGCTCTGACAGATGCATCCTATATGTGGCAACTATTTTCATACCACGGCATCGCCAACTATTTAAATAATGAGTGCCAAACCTGTCTATAACATGAACCGACCAGCTCTTTTACATGTACCACCTATTTTGTGCCAACAAAGTCTAATTCGATGCACCAACCAACCCAAAACATGAGCCAACAATTTCCAGAGCATGTGCCAACCCATTGCATAACATCCTATGCCTATTTTCATAACAAATGCCAACCAACTCCATCCAATGCCTACTAACCCCATATGATCAGCCACCCCTATAAAATCCATCAACCATCTCCATAGCATGCCAACATGCCTTTTGACATGTCAGCATTTTTTGTAACATGCCAAGCACCCCATACCAAGTGCCAGCAAACCCCAGAGCATGTGCCAACTATGTCCAAATGTCCCAAACATCCCTATAACAAGTGACAACTATTTTTATAACACTCACCATCCATCTCTAGAACCCGTGCCAACCAACCCCATGACATTTGATAACCATCACCATAATGTGTAAACCAAATGCTTACCATGTGCTATGACATTTTCCAAAAAAAGTTATAACCATTTTCATTTAAAGTGCCTACCATCGCTCTAACAATCGCAAACGATCCCAGTAACATCGTACCACCTCCATAAAATGTAACAACCCTTCCTATAAGATGTTCCAGCCAAGTCTAGAACCACCAAGTATGTGCCAACCATTTCCATAACCAATGCCAGCAAACCTCCATGGTCTCCACCAAGTGCAAAACATGATTGTGGTTGAATAAAGTAATTCTGTTAACCATTTCCGGACATTACGATTAACAGGACCCAGTTTGACCCAACATACTTGCTGATTGTCTTTTTTATCCTTATATATAACAAAGTTACACCAGTGCCAATCAACACTGATTTCTCCTAATCACTGAATTATGTCTTGTGCGAGTCAGCGATTAAAAGTCCTTTGCTGTTCCATTCTGAAGTTAGCGCAGGAGGCACAGCCTTCAAATCCAAGGAAGCTAAGGTTACGCAAATTCTTTTGAGGCTACATTTGAACTAGAAAGTAGTTTATCACATCCGGGCTTCCCCTCCAGGGTCCTCATATGTCACATTGCATCTACTGAGCAGAGCAAGTGTTGTTAAGGTTTATTTGCCGTTTGCACAAGTACATGTACAGTATGTAGGAACTATTGCACTGAGCCCTCAGCTGAGGGAGTAAAAGAATAAAGTGACACTAAAAATGGGATAAAGGGAATAATAAAGATTGTATTTACATGAGTTATATTAAAACACATACAAATCCCAAAATCCCCAAATCCCAATCACAGTAGTATTGTAGCGCTTCAACACTATGCAGGTGTAGGGGAGAAATAAAATATGACAACTCCTGCAAGTTTTAAAAATCAATTAGCAAGTCCATTCAATCCTGAGACCTTACTACAGTCACTAATGGATCATCTGAGCAGGGAGCCGCGGTGGCACAAGGGTTAAGTACTGCCAGGCTACCACCGTTCCACCGCTGAGCAAGGCCTTTAACCCACAAATGCTTGGAATGTACATACTGAGATTGTATCGGTTGTAAATCGCTCTGGATTAAAGTTTCTGCTAAATGACTAAATGGTAATGTGTCTGAACTTTTGCACAATTCAGATTTTATGTTATATATAATGCATGCAGTCAAATGAGCCAGCATTGTGCAGTAGTGGTTCAACTTCTTTTCATTTAGGAAATCAGCAAAGCATATCCTTTGACCAGGGGTGCTCAGGCCTTTTAAAGTCTGTGCCTTACTCCAGCTACTAGGTACGTTAGGTCCAGTGGAATGGGAAGCTGTTGTAAAAAAGCCATAAACATGAACAAAAACATCAGGATAAATCCAACACAACTGTACTAGCACTGATTTCTCACTAGTGCTCAAATGAATTTATTATTTAGAGAAATGTAATAAATTATATATATGAACAAAATCAATCTACTAATAAAATTGTTGGTCGACCCATAAATTTCATAAATAAATTGGAAATAAATTGGAAATACTATTGAATGCCAGTGTTTAAAATTTAGGATTTCCAGAAAATCGCTTAAAAGTGTACTACAATTTATAAATTTAAATATTTATTTATTATCTTTAGAATCATTTTTATTAGAAATTAGAAATTTATAAGAATTAAAGAATTCTGTCCTGTCACAAATATAATTGTAGATAATTATACAACTATATTTTAGAGGACTGAAATCTCTCAACTCTGATAAAATGACGTGTCTTATTGATTTTATAAATGAAAACAAGTACCATTAATAAGTCATTTATGGTTTGGGACCTTACCTTACCTTTAATTGGAAATAAATTGGAAATAATATTGAATATTTCTACCTTGATACATTTAATTAAATGCCAATGTGTTTATAAAATTTTCAAGAAAAATGCTTAAACGTGTACTATAACTTATCTATGTATTTATTTATATTAATATTTAATTATTTTCCTTAGATTCATTTTTATTAGAAATAATATTACATTTCTCCAAATAATAAATTTAACTGACTCACAGCATAGTAAAAATTATGTCTGGTCAAAAATATAATTGTAGGTAATTATACAGCTATAGTTTAGAGAACTGAAATAAACAGTTGATGAGCAACCCTGATTAAATGACATGTCTTGTTGGTTTTATAAAAGAAAAGACGTTAAATGTGCCATTATGCTTCTGTTAAATGTCTGTTTGAGATTTTACCATAAACTCTAGTTGATCATCTGGATAGGTGCCCAATCTTTTCAAAAATTTTGGTTGTGTTAGGATTTGTAAAGTTATTTGACCAGGAGTGACCAAACTTTTACGTAAGACCTTTTGACTTACATAATGTACAAACAAATGTACAGGTAGATATGAGCCATTTTAACACAGTTTTCTCATTATATCATATAGTGTACAAACATTTAGCATAAAGGCATTAGCTTATAGAAATTAGGTTTGAAATTCTGAGGTGTTGCTGTAAATACAACAAAGCCGGGACTGTTCTCCATTTTGTGTTAGTTTCATGTAATCCTTAAGTTTGCCATTTGATATGTTAAGGCTTTGTTTTGAGCTAGCTAGCTACATATCGTGAGACAGATGCGTCTTAGATGTAATTCTGGACAGCTTAACTGCTACTGATAAGCTGAAAACTAAACTGTAACTATTCTCTATACGCTATAGTCTATGTTAGGCAGATTTTAGCTAGCTAGGTACATATAATTACATATCATGAGGCATACATATGTCATAGATGTGCCTTTGGACAGTATAACTGCTACTTTGGGTAACAATTTACTTGCACCTGTTCTTCATTTCCTACAGTAGTAGTGTGATTTAATTCTTCAGTTTAACTACACAAATTTTGTTAGGCAGATTTTAGCTACCTACAGCGGTGCTTGAAAGTTTGTGAATCCTTTAGAATTTTCTATATTTCTGCATAAATATGACCTAAAACATCATCAGATTTTCACACAAGTCCTAAAAG
>JAJAGP010004656.1:0-45513 GCA_025084515.1 Ancistrus triradiatus
GCCCCGTCAGAAGAGATGGAGAAAAACTTCTTGGTGTCGGATATGGAGCTAAACGAGCAAGGGGAATAATGAAGGATAAGCCATCTTTTACGAATGACTTCGACACACAAGGGTTCATCGAACTGAATGAAAGTTTTGTTTCGTTTCTCGCGCCGAGACGTTTAGAAAGCTGTGTGGAGCGCAGCACATGTCGATCAGAAATGAACCAAGATCAAACTCCATCCCAGTTCCTACTGCTGCGTCATAAAACACACCAACCAGTCAGATTTAGAAAATCAGCTCGGATCGGCTGATACGCACATTCCGCCTTGTTCTCTTGGTTTGTTTGTTTTTTCTCTTATAACTATGTTTTTGTTCCATTGTTGCTTGCTTTAGATTGTTGGTATTACAAAAAGCCAAAAAAGAACACACTTAACTCAGTACACACACCCATGCTATGTCTCAAATTGCTCACTATGCACTATAATGCTATACTATACTGTGACCGCGTGTAATGTTGACTGATATAACTCCGATTTTGCACAAGACCATAAAGCCTGCCGCTATAATGCTATAACAGGGATCTGGCCTCTGCCAAAGAGAGGTCTGATGGTTACGGCGTCGCATTTCAGGCCACTGGTTCCGTACAGTTTCCAATTTTAGTTTGTCTAACTGGATTATGTCATGTGGGGGCGCCCTAGGGGTGGGCGATATGGTAAAAATATCGTATCACGATAATTAAAGACATTTTCACGATAAACAATATTTATCACGGTCCATGTGATCGTGGACAAAATGCATCAGTAGCGTCTTCTTAAAATCTACTATTCAAATATTATCCCATCCTTAGTAAAGTGATTTATATTCTAAATGTGCCCCACTTCGTCCAATTAGACTAATTATACTCTTATACTGAAACTTTAAGCCCTGACGATATCCTCGATCTGCTCAGACAAGACGATAAGATGTATCACGATACGATAAAATATGGTCATATTGCCCATCCCTAGGGCACCACTCGTGTGGTCATGTGACCATTGCAGACCTAGCCCCCACCTGAAGGAGCATTGAGACCTTTCTGATATCCAGTTTCCCAGTCCTAGAGCTCCTTAGGGTGGGGTCTGCACTGGTCACGTGACCACACTGGGGTGCCTCCACATTACATTGTGGGCATGATCTTGCATTGATTTCAGTTAGTACACTTCTGGTCACTTTATTAGACACGCCACTCTGTTTCCACACCCATTGTCCATGTTATCAGTTCCACTTATCATATAGAAGCACTTTGTAGTTTTACAATTACAGACTGTAGTCCATCTGTTTCTCTACATACTTTTAGTCCTGTTTACTCTGATCTCTAATGGTCAGGACTCCCACAGGACCAGCACAGATCAGGTACTGTTTGGGTGGTGGATCATTCTCAGCACTGCAGTGAATCAGACACATCAGTGCTGCTGGAGGTTTCACCTCAGTGTCACTGCTGGATTGAAAACAGTACCTGATCTGTGCTGGTCCTGTGGGGGTCCTGACCATTAGAGAATAGAGGACAAACAAAGTATGTAGAGAAGCAGATGGACGACAGTCTGTAATAGTGGAAATATAAAGTGCAGCTGTACGATACGTGGAACTGATAAAATGAAAAATGAGCGTAGAAACAAGGAGGTGTACCTAATAAAGTGATCGGTAAATGTATTTCGCTTCATTATTTCATAACTTCTTAATGTGCCATAACAACCATGCAATAGAGATTGAAAGGGTTCCCATTTTTCTGTTGTTTTGGAAAATAATACGATTTCTGTTGGGTTTTAGATGACTTTAATATAGTGTCAATAAAAGTTGACACTGTTCAAACTGTGGAAACCAAAGGAGCTCATGACTGTTAGCTGTAATCAAAAGCTGCACCATCGCCATCAGTTTGAGCTCAAAACAAAATAAAGACTGGAACTTTTCAGAGAGGGTTTTTTCATGCATGTTTTACCAAAAGGGAAGTCAGTTGCATGCGAACATCTCAACCTGTACAGAAAGCAGTGTCTTAGACTTGGTGCATCGCCAATATTGAATGATGTCATACCTGGATTTTTGTACGCCACATGAATTTCTCCATGTACAGGTATGTGCCATTTAATGATGGCATTACGTTCTGTGAATCAGGTTGTTGATCGAAATGGATGAAGTCCTAAAAGTAGATAAAGAGAACCCAGTTAAACAAATGAGACCAAAACATTATACTTGGTCATTTATTTATTGAGGAAAATGATCCAATATTACATATTAGTGAGTGGCAAAAGTATGTGAACCTCTAAGATTAGCAGTTAATTTGAAGGTGAAATTAGAGTCAGGTGTTTTCAGTCAATGGGATGCCAATCAGGTGTGAGTGGGCACCCTGTTTTATTTAAAGAACAGGGATCTATCAAAGTCTGCTCTTCACAACACAGGTTTGTGGAAGTGTATCATGGCATGAACAAAGGAGATTTCTGAGGACCTCAGGAAAAGAGTTGTTGATGCTCATCAGGCTGGAAAAGGTTACAAAACCATCTCTAAGAGTTTTGGACTCCCACCAATCCACAGTCAGATTTGTGTACAAATGGAGGAAATTCAAGACCATTGTTACCCTCCCCAGGAGTGGTCGACCACAAGGATCACTCCAAGAGCAACAGGCGTGTCATAGTTTGGCGAGGTCACAAGGAACCCAGAAGTAACTTCCTAAGCAAACGAAGGCCTCTCTCACATTGGCTAATGTTAATGTTCATGAAGACCACCATCAGAAGAACACTGAACAACAATGGTGTGTATGGCAGGGTTTGCCCCAAGGAGAAAGCCACTGGCTCTCCAAAAAAAGAACATTGCTGCTCATCTGCAGTTTGGTAAAGATCACGTGGACAAGCCAGGAGGCTATTGTAAGAATGTTTTGTGGACGGATGAGACCAACATAGAACTTTCTGGTTTTAAAAGAAAATCCTGTCCATGAACTGAATCTCAAGAGAAGGTGGGTCATGCAGCAAGACAACGACCCTAAGCACACAAGTCGTTCTACTAAAGACATGGTTTACAGAAGAATAAAGTCATGTTTTGGAATGGCCAAGTCCCAAGTCCGACCTTAATATCCATTGAAATGTTCTGAAGACCTGAAGTGAGCAGTTAATGTGAGGAAACCCACCAACATCCCAGAGCTGAGCGCTTGTTTCTGTACGGAGGAAAAAACAAAAAAAACGCACCCACAGCCCCCCACAAGCCACGAAAAGGCAGACCGAAACGAAGCCACCGCAACCGAACCCCCCCCACAGCCGGCGCCATACGCAACATAGGGCCCGCCCATTGCGTCGCCGCCACATTCCGTCCCGGTCCGAGGCAAACCCCCCCCAACCCCCCATCAAGACCAGCCCACCCCGTCCCCCCCCCCACCCTCCCCACACCCAGTCTAAGCCTCCCCCGCCTCCATAAGTGACGATACTGGGGTGAAGTGAGCAGTTAATGTGAGGAAACCCACCAACATCCCAGAGCTGAAGCTGTTCTGTACGGAGGAATGGGCTAAAATTCCTCCAAGCCGGTGTGCAGGACTGATCAACAGTTACAGGAAACGTTTAGTTGCAGTTATTGCTGCACAGGGGGGTCACACCAGATACTGAAAGCAAAGGTTCACATACTTTTGCCACTCTCTAATATGTAACATTGGATCATTTTCCTCAAAAAATAAATGACCACGTATAATATTTTTGTTACCTTTGTTTAACTGGGTTCTCTTTATCTACTTTTAGGACTTGTGTGAAAATCTGATGATGTTTTAGGTCATATTTATGCAGATATATAGAACATTCTAAAGGGTTCACAAACATTCAAGCACCACTGTACTTCTCCATTTCAAATCTCTACTTGTGACCATGTCCTATAAGTGTTCGTGGTGTTACACTTACATTAGCTTCTACATAGACACGTAGTAAATCAATATTCATTTAAATTAAATAAACTAAACAAATATGTAAACAAAACATCAAAGTACAACATGAAGATTATTTATGGCAGTAACAATACACATGTTAAACCTTTTTTTGTTTGACCAGCTCTTTAACATCTGGAGTGTCATAATTGTTAAGACCTGGTCCTAAAAGCAAACAGACATCGATCGGACGGTTGTTGAACCATGCTTCCTACCACATTCCAATGACGTGTTAGGTCCTTTGTCTTCTGTAAAGTGTCCTAGTGGGAACATGTGTGAGTGGTACTGGCACCCTGTCCAGGGCTTCTGGTTAGGCCCTAGCCCCCTGCGGCCCTGAATTGGATTGGAGAGTGACTGAGTGAATAAAATTCATCTAGCACTTTCCTCTAATGGCGACCCCACTTCTGTCGGAGCGTAAAAAGTGTGCAGTATTCCACTTCTGGATTATTCAGTGGTTCTAGTAGCCATAATCATTTTAATCATAGAACTGGACACTGCATCCCAATGAGTTTCCCAGTTTGGATGAACTACTTGCACTAAAACTACACATTCCGTGATTTGAGACATAGCCACACATACATAAATGCACAACATGAACCAGTTATACCATAGCAGTGTTTTTTCAGACTGTGACTTTTTAGTTTCTTTCTCAGTACTTTCTTAGTTCATTACTTCTTTTAGTAGTACACGCAGTAAAATGATTTTTTAGGTCAGAGTCCACGTATCCACCGCATTTCGATTTTTTTTTTCTTTTTGTCCCTTTCTCTTCGCTTCGACCGTCTTTCTCTCCGGAGCTGAATGATGCACTAGATGTGATAATCACAGTGATTAGAGTTGAATGGAAATGAGAGCATATGGAGGAGTTGACAATGCAGAGGCGAGGCAGCGGCGCAGATAGAACGTGGGTTACGAAAACAAGCCGTGTGGATTAGAGTGATTTAAAGGGCTGTGCATGCTGGTCAGCGAGAGTTAAAGCAGAACCGTGGGCATGATTTGCGAGTGCCTTCTTGCAGAAGAGCTCGTTGGAAAAGGACTGGAGGGAGGGGGCTACAACCTCCCAACTGTAACCTACAGCATATTGAACGTCTGTCATGTCATGGATCTGTCTCTTCAAATTCATTCATTCTTTCCTTCGAGCTTATTCTTGCCTTACTGTCCATCATGGTAAAAGGACACTCCAGCATTTTTCAGACTGACACCTATCCACTGAAATGTACACCCTTGGTTAGTTGGTAATATGCCACAGTTCACCAGTTTCATGTTTTGTCCAGATTTGAACCCTATATGGGATATTTGTTCTCACATTAAACAAAACTGACTGAGAAACATTTTCCGAGTACTCATCAACTGTTTGAAGCCATCACCATTCAGTGGGTTTGGCCCAGTTTTACCCATGAGTGTAGTGCTTTTACAATTAATGCAAGTTAATATGTGAGAAATGTTACTGTATTGAGAAAAGAACAGAAAATGTAGACGACTTTAGACCTTCAGCTCATCAATAAGATTCTACACCTTTGTTCCCAGGAAAAAAATGTACTGTGAAATTTGACAGTAGAACCATGAAGTGGCCAAATTACCACCAAAATTCATAGTACAACTGTGAACTTCATGGTCAAACTGTGAAAATTCACATTAAAACTGTCAAGCAATTCAGTTTTACTATGAAAATTGACAGTACATTTTTTCCTGGGTTTGCCAGTTTGAATGATTGCTTTTTCTTTTAAACTCATCCTGAAATATTTTCGCTTTCGGTTTCTGACACTTATATCTGGCAACCTCGTCAACCTTCCTGTTGTGTTTGAATCTGTGTTCAGTTCCTGGTGTTTGCGGTCGGATTTGGTCAGGCCCCTTAAAACCGTTCATAACATATTTGTTGAATTAGACCTTTTAAGCAGCCCCGTTCCTATTTGCTATTACACAATTTTGCTTCCTTTTACTTCTATTCATATTTCATATTCTAATGCCAGTTAAATCTGACCATCAGATCTCAGGTAGCCAGATCGAATTGAACCCAAGATTTGCATGTTTCTTGAATCCCATTTCTTGTTGCAAATTGGATCAAAAAAAGTTATTGAACCCGGTTACAGTTAGTCATTTACTTTCTTATTCAGAGTGACTAACAATTGATACAGTCTTACAATCCAAGCAAGGGCCTTGCCCAACGACCCAAAAGTGCCTGCTTGGCAGAGGGGAAATCTGAATCCTGGACCTTCTGACCCATAGATCAGTACCTTAACCCCTAATCTACACCAATCCCAGTTATTGTTCAGGTTATGCATTTTCTGGACAAAGTCACTGTGGTGGCCTAGTGGTTAAGGTACTGGACTATGGACCAAAACGATCCAGGGTTCCAATCTCACCTCTGCCAAGCTGCCACTGTTGGGTCCTTAACCCACAGTTGCTTGTATTGTAAGATTGTATAAGTTGTAAGTCGCTCTGGATAACAGCGTCTGCCAAATGCTGTAAATGTCAATGTCAATGTCATAAAGTGTAACGCCACTCAGATGACATATACTGAGTCTGAAACTGGTCTAAATTGATCGTAAAGGCTCCCTCGCGATCCCCTAGTTACTTTGATAAAGCACAGGTAAAACGAGAAGATATACATGTATGTTGTTTAGCAGACACCCTTATCCAGAGCAACTTACAACCTTACAATTGTGGATTGAGCCTTGCTCAATACCCAACAGTGGCAGCTTGGTAGAGGTGTGATTTGAACCCAGAACCTTCTGGTCCAGAGTCCAGTACCTTAACTGCTAGGCCACTTATGTCCCGTGCAATATGAGCATTATTTATCAAGCCCTGTCTTATAAATGACCTATCCTTAGCCCTTATCCAGACTGACCTACACCTGATACAGTCTTACAGTCTTGCTCAAGGACCCAACAGTGGCAGCTTGGCAGAGGTGGGATTTGAACCCTGAACCTTCTGGTCCAGAGTTCAGTACCTTAACCACTAGGCATTTAAAAGCATTTCAAGCAGTAATATTACCTCATACAATTAATATTTCTTTTCCCAGTCATTTCTGACTTGCGTTCTCCTGGAATGCACTCGTCCATATAGAAAGTCTTACAACATGCAATGGATTTGGTAGAACATCTTGTTCTCCGAGCAGTTTATTCACTAACATCCATCAGCCTAGAAACTGTACTTCTTTATGTACGCAGAATTAGCCTTTATGCATTATTAAACGGATAACATGATGTGAGATGACCTTTCTTCTTGTGTGTTCTCAATCAGAATGAGCAAACAATTTTTCTGTTCTTTTCTCTCTATAGGGACATAGACGACTGATACGCCACAGATCTGGTGTCTGATTAGGTCGAAAAACACTGGAGTGTTCCTCTAAAAGGTTTTAGATGGTGTTGTTACATTTCCCCCACTCGTTGTTCTTCTCTCTGCTCTTAGCAGAGGTGTGGGGCTGAAAAGGTGCTGCGGCCAACTGTGGAATGTCGAGTCAGCAAGTGGATCAAGTCTGGAACTAATCTAGGGGTGAGAGAGTCAGAGAAGAGAGAGAAAGTGTGTGTGTGTGTGTGTGTGTGTGTGTGAGGGAGGGACAGAGAGAGAGAGAGAGAGAGAGAGAGAGAGAGGGAAGTGTGTTAAAGGAGACAAAGGAGTGAAGGAGCATTTAGGTGAACAGGACTTTCCGAAAAAAAGGCGTAGGTGCCTCTAGTGGATGATGTTATATCTGCAGCCTCACATACGAGGTCTGCAGCCTCACATACGAGGTAGAAATCAATCTCATAACAGGCAAGAGTACTTGCAAAGACAAAGTAAAGTGCAGGAAAAGTTCACAAACACTGCAGGAGGTTCGGTCCTGCCACACTCAGTCTGAGTCATCCTACATCTTCAAAAGAAAGAAAAGGCCATTTCCTCGGCAGAACAGCTGCCACGTAGGCGAGTCTCTGCGTCCCTGTCTTTTGTGGACTCCCCGTTCATAAATTGTTTCAGCGTTTGGAACTAAGCCTTTCCACTGACTTCTAAGCACTCGTGCATATATGTAGCACGCGATTAGAGGATATATGTCATAGCTGATGTTGATCATGCAGATTGCAAACATTTGGGGATTGCTCAGTAGGTTTTGAACCAAATACCAAATGATAATTGCTGTCATATGTTTCCAGTGGTGTCTCATAAGCATATGTACTGTGTAGGGGTGTGACGATGCATCGGGACACAATGTATCGCGATGAATAAATGGGACAATGTGTATCGTTGAGTTGGATTTGGAGTTAAGCATTTCGCCTCTAATGCAGTTTTCTGAACACCAGAGGGTTCACCGAAGCATATCAGGGGCCGTATTCCTACAGAGTCTTAGTGCTAAAAGTAGCTCCTAGGGACAGAATTCTGAGAAAGATCTTAGAATTGTGGTCATTTCACTCTTAAAGTTACGAGTGGATTCTTGTAAAGGGGTGACAACCAATCATAGTCTTCAAAAGACTGCATCATACCTAGCAACCAGGTCAACCCCGCCTCCTCATTTAGATAAAAGTTTTTGACTTCTCCTTGCTCAGAGTTGCTCTCAGATCGCTTCTGAATCTTAAGCTTAGACTCCTAGCTAGGACGTTTTAAGCTAAGTTAGGAGCTTTCTAAGAGAAATCTCAGACTCTTTATGAATACGGCCCCTGTTTCTCAGTGTGACTCCTAATTTCACTAAAGATTTTTTGTTTTTATATAAGAAAAATTGTTGTTCTGAAATAAAAAGAATATTTTCACTCGTTTTCTTAAATATGGTGAAGCTACAATAGAGCATTTTGTTTACAAATTTTTTTTTTTGTTAAAAAATTTGTTCAAGAAAATGTGCATTGTTTTTCACTGAAATAAAAAAGGCATGTGTTCCATCGAATATGAAATCGATAATCATGGGAAAATCGAATTGTGAGCTCGGTATCGTGGATCAAATCGTATCGTTACACCCCTAGTACTGTATGTACACGACATTGCACATGACTGACCAACCTATGTTTGCTACCAGCTACTGATGTTCCCATATGGTTTGATGACGTTGTAGATCCTGCACAATGGTGAGTTTGAATGTGTACTGTTTGAAGGCATTAATGGTAATTAGGATAGCAGAAGATATCGTAAGATGCTGTTTTTGATTTGATTTGGCTGACATTTGGCAGAAAGAATAGGTGGATCAGTATGACTCCCTGTGAATACAGTTTTCCAATTTTCCAGTATGCATCTGTTGTCTGCTTCTTTTTAAATTTGTTTGTTTTATATGACATGAATAAAGTATATGTTTGCTATGCGGCAGTCCGTAGACTGATTGGAGCCTGTGATCACTCTTTTGCGTCGGGCTGATTTCCTTGTCTATATCAGAATGGGATTTTTTTTGTCGTTATAGTTCTCAGCTCAAAGGATAGTTTACAGTGGTCAAAATTCTTCAGTCTGATTATATACAATGTGTTTTGGGGCTAGTTTTCCCCCAATAAACTTGAAACTTACTAACCTGATGACTGGCCTGGTAGCTGCTGCCTGTTAGCCATGTGCTAATGTTATGCTAATGTGGTGAAAAGATGAAACAGTTATTCATGCAGTTACTGCTTATATACTGGCAAGTTTGTCTACCATCAAATCAATGCTAGGAATAAGGACCTAATTCAAAGTTTATGTGCTGTGCCACTTCATTTGTATAAACTATTTATTAGCATTTTGCCAACTAAGCTATTGGAAACCTGCCTCCTGACATCCACCTGATGTGTCTGTGTACAGGGCCTATAGAAAACTCATCAGATGCCTTTGAAATTGTCAGCTGTTTCTATTACTTCCTGAAATCAGCCCCTTGTCCATGTGTGTTTAGTCCGAAATACTAAAAGTTGGCGGTCATTAGCTCATGTCATATCTAAAGAACTTTATAAATCAAACATATTCTGGGCGTTTTGACCAAATTTTGGGGTAAATGGCAAACTGGGGAACATCCGATAATATACAGTGGTGCTTGAAAGTTTTGTGAAACCTTTAGAATCGTCTAGATTTTCTGCATATATATGACCTAAATATACATAAGATTTTCATACCAGTCCTAAAAGTAGAAAATGAGAACCCTAGTTAAACAAATGAGACCAAAATAATTATACTTGGTCATTTTTTATTGAGGAAAAAGATCCAATATTACATATTAGTGAGTGGCAAAAGTATGTGAACCTCTAGGATTAGCAGTTAATGTGAAAGAGAAATTAGAGTCAGGTGTTTTCAATCAATGGATGACAATCAGGTGTGAGTGGAACCCCTGTTTTATTTAAAGAACAGGGGATCTAGCAAAGTCTGCTTCTTCACAACATGTTTGTGGAAATTGCATCATGGCACGAACAAAGGACATTTCTGAGGATCTCAGAAAGAGTTGGTGATGCTCATCAGGCTGGAAAAGGTTACAAAACCATCTCGAAAAAGTTTGGAGAGGAAAATCAAGACCATTGTTACCCTCCCCAGGAGTGGTCGACCAACAAGAGATCACTCCCAAGAGCAAGGCGTGTATGTATGAGTTGGTGAAGGTCACAAAGGACCCCAGGGTAAGTTCTTCTAAGCAACCAAAGGCCTCCCTCACATTGGCTAATGTTTAATGTTCATGAGTCCACTATCAGAAGAAACACTGAACAACAATGGTGTAACATGGCAGGGTTGCAAGGAGAAAGCCACTGCTCTCCAAAAGAAACATTGCTGCTCGTCGCAGTTTGCTAAAGATCACGTGGACAAAGCCAGAAGGCTACTGGGAGAAAATGTTTTGTGGACGGATGAGACCAAAATATATCTTTTTGATTTAAAAGAAAAGTGGTATGTTTGGAGAAAGGAAAACACTGCATTCCAGCATAAGAACCTTAATCCCATCTGTGAAACATGTTGGTTGGTGGTAGTATCATGGTTTGGCCCTGTTTTTGCTGGCATCTGTGCCAGGACGGCTTGCTAATCACTGATGGAACAATGAATTCTGAATTATATCAGAGAATTCTAAAGGAAAATGTCAGGACATCTGTCCCATGAAACTGAATCTCAAGAGAAGGTGGGTCATGCAGCAAGACAACGAGCCTAGCACACAAGTCGTTTCTACCAAAGAATGGTTAAAGAAGAATAAATGTAATGTTTTGGAATGACCAAGTCAAAGGTCCTGACCTTAATCCAATCGAAATGTTTTTTGGAAAGACCTGAAGCGAGCCGTTAAAGTTAGTTGAGGAAAACCCACCAACAATCCCAGAGTTGAAGCTGTTCTGTACGGAGGAATGGGCTCTAAAATTCCTCCAAGCCGGTGTGCAGGACTGCCAGAGAGCATATGGGGATGATCCAGAAGAGGATTGGCAGAGTAATCATGTGGTATAATATCAGAGCGTTTTGGTAAAAACTCAACTCGTCGTGTTTGGAGGAAGAAGAATCTTGATTTGCAAATCCCAAGAACATCATACATACTGTGCAGCATGGGGGTGGAAACCTCATGCTTTGGGGCTGTTTTTCTGCAAAGGGGAACAGGACTACTGATCCGTGTTAAGGGAAGAATGAACGGGGCCATGTATCGTATTTTAAGCCAAAACCTCCTTCCATCAGTGAGAACATTGAAGATGGAACGTGGCTGGGTCTTCCAGCATGACAATGATCCCAAACACACCTCTTGGGCAACGAAGGAGTGGCTCCATAAAAAGCAATTCAGGTCCTGGAGTGGCCTAGCCAGTCTCCCAGACCTCAACACCATAGAAAATTTGAGGAGGGATTTTGAAAGTCCGTGCTGCCCCAAAACATCACTGCTCTAGAGGAGATCTGCATGGAGGAATGGGCCAAAATACCAGCTACAGTGTGTGCAAACCTGGTGAAGACCTACAGGAAACGTTTGACCTGTGTCATTGCCAACAATGGTTATGTTACAAAGTATTAAGTTGAACTTTTGTTATTGACCAAATACTTATTTCCCACCATAATTTACAATTAAATTCTTAAAAAATCCTACAATGTGATTTACTGGATTTTTTTTCTCATTTTGTCTCTCATAGTTGAAGTGTACCTATGATGAAAATGACAGACCTCTCTCATCTTTCTAAGTAGGAGAACTTGCACAATCAAGTGGGTGTGAAAATAAATGAATGAATCACATTTAAAATAGAAAAATGAATTTGAGACAGTAAGACAGAAGTAAACAGTTGATGTTTCCTTAGCATTAAGTATAACTGACTTGCAGTTTAATCTTTTTGGCAGTCTTTGGAGAAGCTTCATCAGTTCTCCTGACACTACGTGTGACTCACCTCTCTGACAGCACATTAACTATTTGATACGTGTTTTCACAGATCTGTTCAGGGATAGTTCCAGTTTGATGCTGATGGCTGTCTTTACTTTTCCTCCAATATAGTTATTTTCTCTTGCCAAAAGGTGAGCGCTGTTGCCTTCAAGTGAGTGTGCCTTTGTCACAACACCTATCATTTACTTTCAATAACATTGCAAATGTGTTTATTGAGCTTGTTTGACACTTTCGAATCCAGTATCAAGAGGTCACAGACATGTCTCACAAACAGTATTTAAACACTGATGAAAGTGCAAGCGGAGAAATGTATGAGACATAACACTAGTACAATTGCTTTGTCTTTTTACTGCAAAGACATTGTCCTAGTTATGTGTATTTCTCATTATAAGATTATTCTACGTCTTAGATGTATGTTAGTCATTTTAATTGACATATCTCCATTTCATTGGCAAATATTCTCATTTCTTTTAAGAAATAAATATAAGGATCTGCCAGTGGATTAAGGTGTCTAGATCCGAGTCAGGGTCACAGGAAAGCCGGTGCCTAGCCAGCAGCACAGGGAACAAGGCAGGAACAACCCTAGACAGGGTGCCAATCCATCATCCATTGTAGGGCACTTGCTCTCACACACACTCACACACTGGGGTAGTTTAGAAACACCAATTAACCTACCACACGTCTTTGGGATGTGGGAGGAAACTGGAGTACCCAGAGAAAACCAGGGCAGACACGGGCAGGACCTGCAGACTCCACCAGGTGGAGTCCGATGTCGGGATCAAACGGGGACGCTGGAGCTGTGAGGTAAACAAGATTTACTAAGTTCCTGGCTTCAAATCCTGAGTGGGGCTTGCAACATGAAGGTCGGGTGGTGTGTGTACAGAACCCTGTTATCGACTGGAACCCTGTCAAGGTTGTACCTCTCCCTGTGCCAACTGAAATCCGGGAAACCACAATAAGTGGTGGGTTTTTTGTTGTTTTTATAAAGGAAAAAAATCAAATTGATGTGAGATATTGGTATATCTATTCTTGTAACAAGAGCACTATAAAAGAGTCCAATGTACAGTCGGATTTCCTCTGACTAACAGATTCCACTACTTTTTCTTACTGCAAGACCTGTCACACTGTTTCCACATTCTTTGGTGCATGAGGAACCTTCAGACTTCTCCCATCAGCTCTAGAATTCATGCTGCCCAAATGTCATTCATTCATTCATTTTCATACCTGAGATTCAGGGTCACCTGGAGCCAGGCCCTAACTGGCACGACAGGTTGCAAGGCGAGAACCAATCATAAACAGATTAAACCTAACTCGTGTTTGGAATGGGCAACAAAACTGGATTAACTGGAGGAAACCCTTATGGATAATGGGAGAACATGCAAACTCCACACAGGCAGAGTCCAGCAATCAAACCAGGGATCTCTGGGGGCAGCATCGCTAACCACTACGCCTCCTTGCTGTCCCTACCCAAATTTCTGTGGTGAAATATTAGAGGATATCTAATATTTACCTAATCTGAGTTAGGCACGGCTGAACCTTTCTCAGACTGCTTAATGTCAGTCAGGATCACAGCTGGTTTGACATAATCAGTCAGGCTCCTTTCAAAGTTGCTTGCAGTTCCTGGCACTTTTTAATTAACGTTTCTGAGCCGTTCTTGCGTATCTAAGTCCTGATAGATGGAATGGGAGATTTAGCATAGATATCCCGCTGACTTAATGGTTTCTTGTTCCTTTTTTCGGTTTTGGTAAGGTCATGGTGAGTAGGTTTCTCGATGATTGAACTGTCAGCTCATGTCTTGTTGAGAACTTGGTGAGATGGATGTGTCGCCCCGGGTTCTTTCTGAAATACAGCTCTCTTGGAATACTTATCTGCTCTGGTGGTTCTTTGTCTGACTTATATTCAGAGCTAAACTTCAAACACTACATAACAATACCACATTACTGTATGGAAGATTTTCTTTGTCATATGGAGGCAAGACTAGTTTGTTGCCACAGACCCAGCCCTCACAAAGTGGAGGTGACACCAGGATGCCACAGACAGGGAGTTGGCCAGGGGCAGATTGGAGTCAGGCATAAACTAGGATCTCCTTCCCAGAGGGATATGGACTAGGAAGGCACACAATGGGGACCAACAGAGCCACTCTGGTTTGTATCCTGCCTCTGTCCAGGTGAGGTTTGTCTATCAGTTGGATTGTGTATTGGTTCTGCAAAGTGTGAGGAATACCCTTACTTAAGGTCATGAACAAGCTGGTACCAGTTCATGTCTCCATTTCACCAGGCAAGAGTTCCAGCTCCATGCAGTTCTATATAGGTGTTTGATGGAGTGGCACCCCCACTCATACACACAGTTTCCACGCGTCTAGGTCCCGACTTCCAGTCGGTTTTTTATGTCCCTTTCTGTCTGATGGCCGACTAACCATCAGTGATGTACTTCTAGTACCATCTTGTCTTACCATCATGTGTTCTACCTTCCTGGTTTCCGAATCTCCATCTATGAGTTTTCACAATTATAAAAATGACCTAATTCATTTTTACTGTTGATACTTTAGTAAATATCTAGAATATTCAAATACTTTTTCTTACAGGGGCAGAGGTGTGGTGGAGATAGGAAGGTCGATTCTAAGGGAGCCCAAAATAAAGTAGCAGAACTCTTTTATTTTTTATTTCAATATTAACTTAGGAATTTTCATCATTTATAGCATATTTTATGAACGACGTTACCATGTTTACATTTTTTTTGTTTGGCAAACAGGACACATCCAAAGCCTCTGCATTGATTGATTTGCCCCCCTTTTATTTCCTGGAAATGGTTCAGTCCACCCTCAAAACAGGTGCGAATTGTAATGCAGAGAAAGAAAATAGTGACAGGTTGTCACTCATTATTTTCAGGAAAAAGGTGGGTGTAGTTTATATGAATGGTAGAAATTTACATGTTAGCTTAATCCGTGGTGAAATAGGCTAAAGTTTGTTGTTTACTAGCATATCTTCGCCAAACAAAATCAGTGTTTACATTTCTCTCCTTTTAGCCGACATTTAATCAATGCAAGCAAAGTGTTTAGCAGTTATTCATACTAAATGACTTGTCCCTGACTCTGCCCCGTGTCTGGACAGGTAGAAGCAACTTCAGGTTCAGCAGCCCTGCATCTCCATCCCCATAATCACAGCCCAACTCCCAACTGAAGAAAGAGGTGAGCAGGACTGGGTTGAACGACTTGTCAACTGGCATAATTACAGGGGTTCAGTGGGAATTATTATTTTTAAAACTTTACAATGAAATCTTTACAAACAGTAATTTATGGACTGCAGTTACTTCTCCATACCCTGCTGCAAAACAGCAGCATAGTCCATCATGCTGCAACTGTTGTAGCCTAGTGGGTAAGGTACTGGATTATGGACCAGAAGGACCAGGGTTCAAATCCCACCTCTGCCAAGCTGCCACTGTTGGGTCCTTGAGCAAGACCCTTAACCCACAGTTGCTTGGATTGTAAGACTGTACCAATTGTAAGTCTCTCTGGATAAGGGCGTCTGCTAAATGCTGTAAATGTATATCATGCTTTTTTGTTTGCTGGTTTGTGTTGATTTTTGTTGGTCTAATGTTTGGTACTGGTTTAGCTGTTCTGTCCCAGGATTCAAGTGCTGGATGTCCAGCATTAAAAACATAACATATGCTGGTTTTGCTGGTGACCTCCCACACTGCTCTACGCTGGGGTTTTTTTTTTCCCAGCAGGGCAAATCATAATTGTAGTGTTCAGATATATTTTACTTGAAGAGCTTAATGTGTGTTTAAGTTGCACTCCTCAATATTGAAACTGCAACATGCAGATGTAAGAAGTAACAGGTGTCGCCAAGATCTGCAAACGATCAAATTTCAAACACCTAGCTCCAATCTGTGGAGTGTGGGATGGGGATACATTTATTTGACATTTACAGCATTTAGCAGACGCCCTTATCCAGAGCGACTTACAATTGGTACAATCTTACAATCCAAGCAATTGTGGGTTAAGGACCTTGCTCAAGGACCCAACAGTGGCAGCTTGGCAGAGGTGGGATTTGAACCCTGGACCTTTTGGTCCATAGCCCAGTACAGTAACCGCTAGGCTACCACAGTTCCAATAAAAACTAGATTGAAAGCAAAGTTTTTTCTTTTAGCCACATGAAACCTCAAAAATCAGATCAAGTAGTGTGGGGTGATGCGTTGCCTATGTTAAATTGAGATGTTTTGAATATTTTGTTTTCATTTTTATCATTTGCACATCATTAGCATATGAACAAGTCAAGTCAGATGTATTTCTGTAGCGCTCTTTACAATGGAGCATTGTCTCAAAGCAGCTTTACAATTTTTGATTATCTTCTAAATTACAGGGCCAATCCCAAACTCAGCAAGCCTAGGGTGACAGTGGCAAGGAAAACTCCCTAAATATTATAATGAAACCTTGGGAGGACCAAGACTCAAAAACGGGTCCAACCTCCTTGGGCGGCTTAGAATTCACGAAGTTATCTAATTAACAAATTCATAGTCATAGTCATTATTATGAAGATTTATAACAAAATGGAGAATGTAAAAGTCAGTTTTTCTTATTGGTGTTGCAGTGTCAATGTTGAGGAGTGTATTTAAGTATTGAAGTTACTATTGATTAACCTTAAGATAAATTTCTATTTAATTATTTTGTTATTTAAATTACATTTACATATTTACCAACTGTGAAATATGGTCTTTAGCACTTTTCTTAAAGCAGATATCAGTCTTGCCTCAAACAGCGAATTCTGGGGCTGTGGGGTTGTGAGGCCTATAGTAATATCGTATCATGGTGCCCAAAATCCATGGCAGCACCCCTGTTTAGGGGGCAACATTTACATTAGTTGTTTCTTAAACAGGAATCATTACTTTTACCTAAGTGTGTGCTCTGTACAACATAGACATGTATACCTAGATGACGCATTGGCTGCTTCGGCTCGTTGCTGCGATAGCTCAACACGTCCGCCATATTGGTCCAGGCAAGACTGGCTTGTAGACAAATACAAGCGAATGGAGGAGCTGCGTTTTCTTCTTGTTAAAATGCACAATCACCTAATTATTTCTCAACCGATTTTAGTGACTCGTTTTATATTCAAGGCTTTTCATCTACGTGGAGTACAAAAAAGTTTTGACTCCAGTTACTTTGAGCCTCGATAAAGAGGAGTACAGTGTTAGGCAAGTTAACTTGGTGAAAAAGAATTCCTTGTCATAACAAACTGACAAAACATAACTTTTTTGTCAATCATGGATTTGGATTATTTTTGTTGGTTAATACGTGTGGAAACGTCCCTCTATAATGTAATGTACATGGATTTAACATCAGAACTCGGCTAATTCACTTTGAAATACTGAAAAAATAATCTAAATTGTGCATCTCTAAGTTCTTATAATTGACCATCGTTGACAAAAATGTAAGGAAATCAACAAATAACAATTAAATAGTGAGTCACTTGCAGTCAGTCTCCTTTCTGTTTGTTATAACAGTGAAATGGTACAGGGCTACTCAAAGGCAGTATACAGTACAGTACAGCATATTATTAGCCTATGAATAGATGTAGTGTAATAAATAATATAAGTAATGAAATAGTAGATTAGCAATAGTGAATATAGTTTAAGCACTATAAATAGTAATATAATACTAGTGTAATACCGTATATAATGAATACTGTATTATACAACTGTACTGTTGTATTACTCTTTATACTAATCTATTAATATTATTGTTTTATTATATTATTCTTTATTAGACTAGAATCATGCATGTTTTTTCCAATACAATCTATAGAGAATTATGAGAAGTTGGCTGGACCAATATGGCGACGACGTTGACGCATGATCCAGCGGCCAGTGCGGCCTCTAAGTATATTATCTGTTCAGTACAACGCTGGCATACAGTACATTAAAAACGTTCTTCCTATATCACACTGGGGCACTGGCTGATGTTTACCACTAGGTGGCGGAATTCCCACACCGTGTTAATGAACTCGCTCTAACTGTAGTTTGTGTAGAACAAGTGTTTGAAACTCTGACAGACTCCGTTTCATGGCGGCAGCACTTTGTCATTTCTGTAAAATGGAGTTGTGTTGTGTTATACTTTCTCTACAAAGTGAACATAAACCGTGGTGTTAGTGGTTTGGAGGGCAGGAGGGGTGCCTGTCAAGTTTATATATCATTATAATTGCCAAATGTCCACAAACGAAAAGAAAGAGCGGACTGATCTGAACCTTGTGGGGGACCAGGGGAATACGTTTTCTTGTGAAAACCCAAAGAGCCAAAAGATTTGCTTTAGGTTACTGAGGTTAAGGTTAGGTTAGGTGTAGCATTAATTAGCTACAATACGATGTATGTGGTATGATTTAAAAATACGTGTGTGTTTGCGCATTTGGTCACGTTTATATAACATTATGGGGACCAAATGTCAGTACAAGGATAGAAAGATCTTGTGGAGACCTTGTGGAGACATTTTGCTGGTTCAACCTTCCTGGTTCAAAACCAAGAGTCAGATCTCCCTGAGGTTACTGAGGTTAGGTTAGGTGTAGCCTTAATTAGCTACAATACTGTGTCTATGGAATGTCCTCGTAATGATAGAAAGACAAACCTTGGGTGTATGCACCTGTGGTCATGTTTAAGTACGTCATGGGGACCAAATGTCACCACCAAGATACAAAAGTTCTGACAGTTTTTTACCTTGGTACATTTTGCTGGTTCCCACTGGAATGTTACAGGTACTGCAACCTTCTTTTGAAAGAGTCAGAAGATCTCCCGTAGGTTGTTAAGGTTAAGGTTAGGTGTAGCAGTAATTAGTGACAGTAATCATTAAGTCAGTGGAAAGTCCCCACCAGGATAGTGAGACAAACATGTGTGTGTTTGGTCGTGTCATTCCCTTATCCTCAGAGCAAATCAAACAGAAGTGCTTGTTTCAGCAGTGTGCCGCCGTAACTCTCACCGCATTCGCTTATATCTGCAGTCAGCCGTGCTCGCTGTGCCCATGTTTGTTCGGAAATCTCATTTCAAACCCGCTTCTCTGCGTCTGTGTGACGACCCAGTGATACGGAGAGAAAGGTGTGTGCTGTGAGGAGTCACTCTTCTGAATGCTTTTTGAATGGATTCCCATAGAGATGGTATGGAATAGATGAGAAGCAAGATTAGAAGATGTATTTTGCGGGTCCTACTGTAGTCGGCAGCTGTTTGTTGGGTGTACATGTGTGTGTGCTTAGCAGGATAGAGTAGCTGCTGACTGTTTTCCATTAGCACCATTAGCAGTCTTTATAGGTCTCATTAAGCAGAGATGTGGATAGACACATGTGCACACAAACATGCAGAGTAAACACCAAATGTGTTTTAAAGGAGTTTCCAATGTTTTCATCCATGGCTGTAGAATTTTTGTTGACCGTACACTAGAGGACTTTGAAATGATTTTTAAAAGATTTAAGAGTCTGGCAACTTCCCATATCTTGGAGTTTTAGTCACAGACTATGATTTTGAAAAGACTGGGGATCTTACATGCTCATAACTTGCGAGACTGCAGCTAGATTCCTTTGGAGATTATTTCCCATCACGCTGTTGGAGGAAAAAATGTATTGCGATTTCATCTCTATAAGCTATGAGCATTGCATTTCGTCAGCATCATTCATATATATATATATATATATATATATATATAGACAGACACACACATTTTGTGAACACTGGACCATGGACCAGAAGGTCCAGGGTTCAAATCCCACCTCTGCCAAGCTGCCACTGTTGGGTCCTTGAGCAAGGCCCTTAATCCACACTTGCTTGGACTGTAAAATTGCATCAGTTGTAAGTCACTCTGGATAAGGGCGTCTGCTAAATGACATAAACGTAAATGAATACTGTACAAACAAATATGAAAACAATGATTCAATGAGTGAGGTATGGTCTTGTACTTGATTTGGTGCTCGAGAGAGCTCATATATCCTCCTGAGACCCAGGAAAACTAAAGTTTGGTCATTTCAGTAATTTTGAAATAAAATAAGTCTATGAGATGGAAAAAAAAACATGTCACAAGGATTTTTTTCTTTCAAAAACACTTTTTGGTTATTTTTGATCAAATGGCCTTTGATCAAAACAGAACAACAGAACATGGTATAGTGATCTTCTTTATGTATTTTGTGTTTCCGTTCTGCATCAGATCAAAAAGTAAGCCCCAACGTCCACTACACGGGACATTAAAAAAGTACACTTGTAAGTGGTTAAACACAAGTACAAAACAGTAAAAAAAAATGCTTTGAGCTAAAACTGTTTTCTACGTAAAACATGTAAATTATAGGCTTTAGAAAAACATTAATACATATTATTCAACAATTTACTTCCCTTGCGTCTGGAAAACGTGGACACTGAGATTGCAGCGTTTTTGAAAAAGCAGATCTCCGGCTGCAAATGACACACCCCAGAAATGATATATCAGTGTAAAGGCCAGGATGTCCTCTAGGTGGCGCATCAGCTTTTCTCTCTGTAGATTATATGGCTATTGAAATATTCTTTGTGACTCATGTCCCCCACAGAGGACAAAAATGAATTATCAGGTCTTATGAGGCTATTGGTTGTCAAGAATGTCCATGTCACTATCTGCTTGAGCCAGCTTGCGATAATATGAAACACGGTTGATTTTATTGCAACATCAAGGCTAGAAAAAGACTGACTTCTAACAGCTTAAACCTAACAATTGAAATGACAAAATTTCAACATGGCATCTGGAGCCTGACTCCATATTTATTGGGCACAGGCAGAGGACCCACAAGGACTCAGGACAGGGTGTCAGTCTGTTCTGTGACGTTGACCGGACATTAACATTGTCTCATAGTCTTTTTAGGATAATGTAATGGAAATATAAAGGGCACTTTAACCATAAAACTTTGTGCAAACGATACGTCAATGCTTCAGAGATGCCTCTAGAAACAAGAGTGCAACACTAACATCTACCATCATTAATGACACTGCATGTTTAATTTAAGGAAAGTCACAATAATTATAGAAAGTGATGCCCTGTTACGACCCTGTCTAGGGAAAAGCCGTAACATTAAAGGGGATGATGGACCTGATACTTTTGTTTGTAGGAAGCCAACACTGCATTGAAGTGTTACAAACAACCAGGAAGATTAGCCAGATGAACCAGAGACTCAACGAGTGAATGTGAACCAGTTTATACAGTTATAGGTGAGAGAGAACTTGTAGGAAGTGGGGGGACAAAACAAAAGCGTACTATTTGTAATAGGACAGGCCCATACACTTATGAACGCCATTTACAGCTTGTTACAAATAAATAGCAGAAAGTCATTTACATTTACAGCATTTAGCAGACGCCCTTATCCAGAGCGACTTACAATTGATACAGTCTTACAATCCAAGCAGTTGTGGATTAAGGACCCAACAGTGGCAGCTTGGCAGAGGTGGGATTTGAACCCTGGACCTTCTGGTCCATAGTCCAGTACCTCAACCGCTAGGCTACCTAACTAGCTAAATAGCAAGCGAGCACATGACCGATAAGATACACACTTGCTCTGCTAACTCCCGCCTCTGCTCATGGATCCATGGTGTTGATTGGCTGTTGAGGTCATCAGCTGTTTACGGCTGCAGTGTCCGAAGTTGAAAGGCAGTTTTTCATTTCCTTTTGTAATTTATTAATTTAAAGAACTTGTTAACATTCTTAAAGGGAACAGACGTTGATCGGATGGACGTTAAACGGCGCTTACTTGTAATCATGGGACATGTCAGCAATGGACATTCAGAATATACAGTGCGGGAAGTATTTAGTCATCCAATGATTGTGTAAGTTCTCCTACTTAGAAAGATGAGAGAGGTCTGTAATTTTCATCATAGGTACACTTCAACTATGAGAGACAAAATGAGAAAAAAATCCAGGAAATCACATTGTAGGATTTTTACAGAATTTAATTGTAAATCATGGTGGAAAATAAGTATTTGGTCACCCACAAACAAGCAAGATTTCTGGCTCTCACAGACCTGTAACTTCTTCTTTAAGAAGCTCTTCTGTCCTCCACTCATCTGTATTAATGGCACCTGTTTGACCTCGTTATCTGTATAAAAGACACCTGTCCACAGCCTCAAACAGTCAGACTCCAAACTCAACTACGGCCAAGACCAAAGAGCTGTTGAAGGACACCAGGAAGAAAACTAGACCTGCTCCAGGGTGGGAAGTGTGAATCTACAATAAGTAGTTTGGTGTGAATAAAACAACTGTGGGAGCAACTGTAAGAAAATGGCAGACATACAAGACCATTGATAATCTCCCTCGATCTGGAGCTCCACGCAAGATCTCATCCCGTGGGGTCAAAGTGATCATGAGAACGGTGAGCAAAAATCCCAGAACTACACAGAAAGACCTGATGAATGACCTGCAGAGAGCTGGGACCAAAGTAACAAAGCTACCATCAGTAACACACCACGCCGAGAGGGACTCAGATCCTGGGATTGTGGGACTGTGGTAGCCTAGCGGGTAAGGTTCTGGACTATGGACCAGAAGGTCCAGGGTTCAAATCCCACCTCAGTGGCAGCTTGCCACTGTTGGGTCCTTGAGCAAGACCCTTAACTCACAATAGCTTGGATTGTAAGATTGTACCAATTGTAAGTCGCTCTGGATAAGGGCGTCTGCTAAATGCTGTAAATGTAAATGTAATCCTGCAGTGCCAGTACATGTCCAGGCCCGTCTGAAGTTTGCCAGAGAGCATATGGATGATCCAGAAGAGGAGTGGGAGGAATATCATGTGAGCAGTGATGAAACCAAATAGAACTTTTTGGTTAATAAAACCTCAGCTTGGTGCATCTAAGAAAACCATAACTACTGTGCAGCATGGGGGTGGAAAACATCATGTTTGGGCTGTTTTTTCTGCCAAAGGGGACCAGAACGACTGATCCATGTTAGGGAAGGATGAACGGGGCCATGATCGTGAGATTTTAGCCAAAAACTCCTCCATCAGTTGAGGATGAAGAATGGAAGTTGGCTGGGTCTTCCAGCATTGACAATGATCCCAAACACATGCGCTCGGGGCAACAAAGGAGAGTGCTCCGTAAAAAGCATTTCAAGTCCTGGCGTGGCCTAGCCAGTCTCCAGACCTCAGCCCACTAGAAATTTTTTGGAGGGAGTGAAAGTCCGGTTGCCCTGACCAGCCCCAAAAACATTCACTGCTTTAGAGGGAAGCTGCAGGGGAGGAATGGGCCAAAATAATTGGCCAAAACCAGCCGCTTCTTATGCTAGAACCCCTAGTATTCAACTTGAACTTTGGCCTTGTTGTCCCCACTACTTATTTTTTACAATATTTGAGAATATTTTTAGATTAGTAGATTTTAAAAGACGGACTAGGGAACTATTACAAGTGAAATGAACTCTCTTCCCAATAAATAGCAGGTTCTGAAAAGAACAAGTTTTTCCATTTATTTCTCAATCTATTGGAACTCGTTGTCTGTGGCAGTTGAATAATTGCTCGAGCAGTTGTAGTTAAATCATGTTGCTTATAAGGATGCCTGGTTGCTGTGTAGCGCTACTTTCATTTTGAGCCAAGCACTGCTGGTTTAGTTATAAAATAAGAAATAGGCAAAGTTTGTTATTCATCATATAGATAGAGACTGGAAAAGGGGTAAGCAAAAAGGGAGAGAAAATGAAAGAAGCAGAGTGGAAATTGTCTGAGATTAAACTGGAGTGCTTCAGTCACAAATAAAGGACAATTTTGCTACAATTGTGAGCTTGGTGTGATGATAGATGTTTCTATTGTTGGCATGAATTGCCTGGACAGGCCTCTTGCTGAGTGTTTTTAGGAAAGAGGCATGACGCTAGGAGAGCGTGAGGACTTCAGACGACATCATAGGATATGATAAAAGACAACGATTTGTGTGACGAGGAACAGTAGTAACAGTAATAGGACAGTATGGAACAAGTTTTTAGAAATGCTGGAACGGTGTGAAAAAGAAAACCTTGGGTTTCGGAACCATGTTAAGACCATGTTTGTCAACTGCCTTTTTTGTACTGGTATTGGCAATTAATGGATTAGGCAGACAGTGTGGGATATACTGAATGTAGCCCAAGCATTACTAGTGTAGAGCCAGGTCTTGAATCAAGGCCAAGACCGGGAGACATCGGGAGTCAAGTCTAAGTCACGACAGATTAATGGGCAATTTAACTTTTGGAACAAAATGGTGGTGAGGTTTTCTGCTTCCCTTTTCTCACCAACTTAAATACATAAAGTCAAGTCAAAGTCAGACTATTTATATAGCGCTTTACAATGGAGCATTGTCTCAAGCACTTACCAATTTAGCTTATTCTCCTAATAATACGCCAATCCAAATTAGCAAGCCTAGGGCGACAGTGGCAAGGAAAAAACCCCTGCGTGTTATAGGAAGAACCTGGGAGGACCAACCAAAGATCAAAAGGTACCAAACCTCCTTGGGGGCGTAGATGATAAATCTAAGAATGAAAATAACTAAAGTCAGGAGTCAAAGTTCAAATAAATGTGAAAGTATGAACATCGGCATAGTGGCCCGGGTATTGGTCGGGCTGGAGTATGACGCAGAAAGCAGCTTAAAGTTCAAAACTGAATATAGCGACACAACAATCATTTTATCCATTTTTTATTATAATATGAACACATAATACTAATATTTCAGTTTTGCAGACATGGTAAAGGGGGCGGGCGCGGAGAAAATGCACACTAGCAGTCTTAAAGTCAGACCAATTTAAATAAAACGCTCATTGATTGGATATTGAATGACAACAACAGCAGGAGGAACTTGTTTTTTCTCTGTTAGCCAATCAGAGTGCAAAGATTTATTTAACATGTAGAGAAAGGACTGCGTTTTCTTTTTTGAATGGATTGTTGCTATTACTAACCATTTATAATTACTGTTCCTAAAGAATTGGAATATTGACTCGCTGGTCTCGACAAAACAGTTTCCGAGTCACCTTACCCCGGGTGAGACAAAGAGTCCAATGAGTTGGACCAAGATGAGGACTGAGACCACTCGTTTATGGTCTTGGACTGAGAACGGGACTTGGCTTGAATGGACTGTGTGGAACGAAAGGAACAAACTGGGAGGGTGTGTGATCCTCTAGCATTGTTACTGCTGGAATACCATAGTTTGGGAACTCGTGCACGGGCAAATTTGAACGTGCCAACTTTACCGAAATGTCGGTCTGGACCAGGTGGTCCTGAGCTTGGCTCATCTGTTGAGGACTGTCGCTGGCCAGATATAATTTGAATCATGGGACCATTTTCAGATAAGTGATTTGTGCCATGGTAGTACAGCACTAATATGGAACAATAGTACACTGTAGAATACAGTATATTTGAGGACTATTAGAAAATCTTTCTTTCCACAGTTTGTGAAATCGTCATACAGCCCTGTCATCAGTTGTCGTTTCAAACACCACAGGGTTGAAGCTATTTTGGATTGTGTCTGTGCTCTACCCCCCTAGCTATGGGACATTGAGGTATATCCATGACATCTTCTTCATGTGCTATATGTGTACTGGCACAGAAATAAACCATTCAGTACCACAAATACTCGGGTACAATACAAGTTAAAAACAGGGTTTTAGTTGTGATCCTACATTGGACATGGGTAGAGTTGATAGCAAAACAGATGGACTACAACTGTATGTGGGATCTCCCACCCCAGATCAGGGTCAGGCGAGATACAAACAAGACTTCAGGTCTCGGGCTGGTCAGTTCTGAATGGCATTTCCTGGAGCTTGGTTTCCTGCCCGTTAAACCCGATGTTGGTTAGCTGGCTCCAGATGGCGTTTACTGAATGTTGTTTAACTGCATATGTGTACTTGCCCAGGTTTTGCTCTGCATTCCCGAGTAGTCTTTGGGTCTGCGGTTGTTAAGTGACCAGAGGGTACCCCATATTAAAAAGAAAATAAAACAACAGTTAATAACTATAAAGAGGCATTTATAGTCTGGTGTATATGATGGCATATGGGGCCTTTGTGTATTGGTTTATTAGTAAATAATAATAAGTCAGTATTCTGTATTGCGATGGAAAATTATCTCAAAGGCAGATTTATAGAAACGGGGCGAAAAAAGCCCTAACTGAACAAGCGGGGCGACCAGTGGCAAGGAAAAAAATTCCTAAACATTTATAAGGAAGAAAATCTAGGAAGGACCAAGACTCAAAAATGGGGCCCAACCCCTTGGGGTGCCTAGATGATAAATGATTATTCTGCCTATACGTAAGATTAAATATCTAGATATAGTTTTTATATGCATCATTTCTAGCCAAGGTGTACAGAGTAAACAATAAATAGGAAGTCGGCAACAGTTACAAAGAGATTTGTGGTAATTATTCCATAGTTTTTGGGTCCTGTCAAGAAAGTCTGCCCCCCCGCAGGTGGGGACAGTCTTAAAATTTTGGGACAGACAGAGCCTTATTACAGTCAGAGTTCAGCTCAAAGTGTTTCGGACCAGGCTGTGGGGGTGCAGGAGCTCGGATACATTCGGCAGGTGGCCAGATCATGTAGAGATTGTTAAGTTAAACGAAGAATTTTGGAACTGAATACGAAGAGGAAAGGTGTTGTAACTGACATAGAACTGGGGGATATGCGGCTGATTTTTCCGGACTGAGAAAAAGCAATCTAGCGGCCAGAGTTTTCAGCTACTGAAGTGGGCGAGGTTTGTTTCGACTACCAATGTGACGGGAGTTTACAGCACTATAAGCAGGGATAATATGAGATGATGAAGCTTCAGTATCTTTCATGAAAGGCAAGTGGCGAAGACGAGCAGCTGTTTGACAAGAGACTAATGTGAGGTACAAAAACGTACATTAGTTTCTGTACTACTGATGGAAGGTTTTACAGTCTACCATCTACGGTAAATGGGAAGAAGGAAAAAAGTGGGATTGGCACTCACAGGACTTGGGGGGACTAGAAGGTTAGGCCACATAGATTTGTTGTAGTAGCAATGGTTTAATGATCGTGCATATTGTCGATTGATAGACAAACCAATTTGAAACTGTATTAATATTCCATAATGCTCTTTTCCAACTGTCCTCATTCCAATTTGTGGGTGGTTGGAATCTAATGAGCTTTGTGTAAGAATTGTAACGATTAATATATGTACGTTATTACAATATTAGGAGCGAAGGATTAAGTTTATCGGGGAAGGGACTGGAAGGAGGGCTTCCAGTACATGTTTAGGCCACCTCTGCCTTGATACAGATGAGGTTACGGTTGTGAATTTGAGGCAAACAGGGTCTGTGTGGATCATGTGGCACATTTGCCTACAGATTTTGCAGCTGGCCTGTAGACCTCATCCATCAACCAGTTGGGCAGGATTGTCGCTCCATAATACAAAGTCTGCCAACAGTTTTTCACCAAGAGACCAGAGTTACACCATCCAAATGTTAGCTTGAGAGCAGTTTTATAGGGCAGATGAAGGGGAGCGTTTTTAACTTTCTTGTGACAAGACTCAGTGTCTAATCAGACCACATCTGTAATCATTACAATAAGGCTGGTGTTAGGCATGACTTGAAACTGGGGAATTGGGCAGGACCAAATGGGGGAAGAAAAATTGGACCCCCAAATAAAAAAACGGATATCAATTAGTGTTACATAGGCGTGTGTCTCAGTGTCACAAAAATACACTGTACTGTGGCACATACAGTGTTTTGCTTGAAAAGTTTGTGGGAACCCTTTAGAGTGTTCTTTATTTCTGCATAAATATGACCTTAAACATCATCAGGATTTTCATACAAGTCCTAAAAGAGATAAAGGAACCAAGTTAACAAACTGAGGCAAAAATATTCTATTACTTGGTTCCATTTATGTATGGAGGGAAAATGATCCACTATTACATATTAGTAAGTGGCAAAAGTATTGAACCTTTGCTTCCGTATCTGTGTGACCCCCCGGTGCAGCAATAAATGCAGTAAAACGTTTCCTGTCTGAAACTGTTTGATCAGCCTGCACCCCGGCTGGAGGATTTTAGCCCATTCCTCCCGTACGACAGCTTCAGCTCTGGGATGTTGGTGGGTTCCTCACATAGCTGCTCACTTCAGGTCCTTCCCCAGCATTTCGATTGGATTAAGGTCAGGACTTTGACTTGGCCATTCCAAAACATTTACCTTTATATTCTTTAACCATTCTTGGTTTTAGAACGGGGAATGTGTACTAGGGTCGTTGTTCTGGATGAATGACCCACCTTATCTTGAGATTCAGTTCATAGGTAGGACAGATGTCCTGAGTTTCCTTTAGGAATCTCTGATATAATTAAGAATTCATGTCCATTAATGATGGCAAGCCGTCTGGCCCAAGATGCAGCAAAACATCATGTTCTCCAAACATGAACGCTTTTACTTTTTAAACCAAAAAGTTTCTATTTGGTCCATCGGGTCCACAAAACATTCTTCCAATAGCCTTCTGGCTTGTCCACGTGATCTTTAGCAAACTGCAGACGAGCAGCAATGTTCTTTTTGGAGAGCAGTGGCTTTCTCCTTGCAACCCTGCCCCTTGGCGCCACCTGAAGATTTGTCAAATTTGAGTTCCAACTATAGGTAATTAATGCCTAAAAACTCTAACCAGGTCATTTAATAGCATATGAGTCGAACAAGAGGCGTGGCTGGGGTGGGACTGACTACCCCTCACATCAGCCTGGCTTCTCTGAGTGCCATCTGTTTTTTGTTTCTTTTTTCATAGTCTGAGCAGGTCAATTAGACCATTTGGCGCCCCCCATCTGGGAAACTCTGTGCTTTTTTTTTTTTTACTGTACTTTGGATCCAGTAAAGTGGTACTTGTGTAGTCCTGTGAGGAGATACAGCTCAAAGCTGTGTGTGTTGTCTGACAGCTGCTGTCCAAGATGCTGCAGTTGTCAGTCTGAAATTCAGACAAGTTGCGTACACTACAATAGACGTCAGTATGTCTTTCCTATTCGTCTCAGAGAAATAAAGAGCAAACACTACCATGTGTGCGTGTCTGTGTAGAGAAGCAACATGTGTGTGTTCAGTGTAGGTGTGAATCTTGACTGATTTCCCCGGTGCTTTGGCACCCTCTTAGATTTACCGGCTGACTGGCAGCTGTGAGCGCTTGTGTGTGTGTGTGTGTGTGTGTGTGTGTGTGTGGTGTTGTGGGTGTGTGTGTGTTGATGTGTGATGTGGTGGCGTGTTGGCGTGCTTTGCGAGTGTGTGCCTGCCAGAGGGAAGGGAAATTAATAATGAAAAGCAAGACAAAACAGGGGGTTCTGCAATGGCAAAATGTTTGTTTTGGTTTTCTTCCAAAGGGCAGGAAAGCCATATTGTAAAGCAGCGGGTTTCTGGCCTGATCTGGAATGCGTCTACGTTCCTGCTTTGTGTCCAATCACCAGCACGAGGCCAGCTGATTGGCTAAGAAGTGCAGGTGGACAAGGGTAAGCACGGGCAATGCTGAAGGGCACCGGTCACACTACACCTGGCCTTATAATTGTACAGTGGCCCACGATTGGGTATCTATATTTTGCGTGTCGTCTTGAGTGTAACAGATGCGACCCGTGATGAAGCCGTCTCGGATCCACACTACAGACTGAAAATGAAATGCTGATTGTGTGACACCGCACACTTGCTAGAGTGAGAGTGCTACCACTTGTTAAGTACAAGTGTAGACACACATGCTAACTGAGAGTTCTGACAGATGAGAAATGGCCACGCACCAATTTTACACTGCAGAATATCTTCGTGTGAATCCAGCACAAAAATAGGCACAGAAATAGCCTAGAAATACACTTTTCCAACTTTTTCACTTACTTGGCTGATTCCATTAACCATGGATTTTAGTATTTAGTGCTTAATTTACATTTTACTTACTGGATTCTCTTTCATCCATATTATTAAAAATTTTATATGTTGGCTTAAATCTCAGTGTCGAGTCCAGGCTGGCTGGGAACTGCGCAGACACAATTGGACAGAATGAGCCAGGGACGGACAAGGCATTGGCAGAGGTGGTTGATGTACAGTAAAAAAGTGCAAAAGTATTAGGCCACCATTAGATTTTTGTTTTAGCACTGTTAAAAATGACCGTTGAAATGTAGTAGGACTAAATTCTACTTTTTGTTTTTTTAAATCATCACTCAATTATATCTTTTCCCTGATCTCATTCCCATCTTTGTGAGCTTTAGCACAATCTTAGACCTCTTCACTCTGTTCCCCTTCCGAAAAACATTTCGATTGATTAAATTAAGGGCCGGACTTTGACTTGGCATTCCCAAAAACATTACCTTTATTCTTCTTTAAACCATTCTTTGGTAGAATAGAAACGACTTGTGTACTTAGGGTTCGTTGTCTTACTGCATGACCCACCTTCTATGGGATATCAGTTTCATGGACAGTGTCCTGAACATTTTCCTTTAGAATTCTCTGATACATCAGAATTTCATTGTCCATCAATGATGGCAAAGCCGACCTTGGCCCAAAAAGATGCAGCAAAAAGGCCCAACCATGATACTACCCCCACATGTTCACAGATGGGAGATAAGGTTCCTATGCTTGGAATGCCAGTGCTTTCCTTTCTCCAAAATGACGCTTTCTTCTAAAACCAGAAGTTCTATTTTGGTCTCATCGTCCACAAAAAACATTCTTCAATAAGCATTTGGCTTGTCCACACATGATTTTTAGCAAACTGCAGATGAGCAGCAATGTTCTTTTTGAAGAGCAGTGGCTTTATCCTTGCAACCCTGCCATGCCCACCATTGTTGTTCAGTGTTCTTCTGATGGTGGACTCATGAACATTAACATTAGCCAATGTGAGAGAGGCCTTCAGTTGCTTAGACTGTAAACAATGGGAGTAATCCCTCAGGACACGCTTTATGCTTAGCAGAATTTTGTTATCTTTAACTTTCTAAGTATAGGTCATCAGTACTTAAAAGGTGTTATTTAGTGAGTAGTGAAATACGAGCAAGGGGTGGTTATGACAAGACTGGCAACCCCTTACAGCTGACTGGCATCCTTTGGCGCCACTTGAGGATTTGTCAAATTTCCATTCCATCTTTGTGAGCTTTAGCACATCTAGCCTTTACACACTGTTCCCCTTCTGAAAAAGTGGTATCTTAGCTGCTACCATTCCAAACAGACCATTTCTGGTCAAGATTCTTTGCAGTGTTGCAGGACCAACTTGGAATCCTGATGAAGCTGTCTGATGCTGCTATTGCTCAACTGTAAGGGGAGGTCATACTAAATAGTAGCTTATAGAAGCTATTTTTTCTGATTTATTTTTCAGTTGTTAATACTGCATACAAATTTCCTGTATTTTCTGGTTATATTCTAATAAAGAGACTGAGACATAATTATATATGGTCATTATAAGGTCTATCTAATCTAATGGTGGCCCAAGACTTTTTCACAGTACTGTATATGGGGAGCATGAAGTGTTTCTGCATGCAGGCTCATTCTCTCAATAGTAGTCCACCAGGTGCCAATAGAAAATGGTCCAGCTGTGTGGAGGCATGACTTTAAAACTGGGGAATTAGGCAGGTCCAAATAGGGGAGGAATGACTGAAAGAACAAGATCATGGCTACAAGTGGCAGAAATGAGCTTTCTCTGGTGGGTTGCTGCGCATGCTCTTCGTAATTGGGTGACGAACTCGGCAATCCTCGAGGAGCTCAAGGTAGAACCGCTGCTCCTTCGCATTGAGAGGAGCCAGTTGAAGAGGTTCTGGCATCAGATAAGGATGCCTTCTGGATGCATCCCACTATGAGGCAGGGTCAACTCTGAGGAGGCTCCAGGGTAGACCCTGGACTCACTGGAGGGATTATATCTCCCAGCTGGTTTGGGAGCGTCTGAGGATCCCCCAGGAGAGTTGGTAGAAGTTGCATTGGACAGAGATGCCTGGGCTTCTTTGCTTGCCCTTCTGTCACCGTGACTCTGAAGTGGATAAGCAGAAAAGAAGATAATGAGATTAATATAATATACATAATATGCCCATGATGCCTCCCGAAGTTGTTGTTCTTTTTTTATGGAGATTTTCATACCGTATTGGTCCATTATCGCCACCGACTGGACAGGATTACGTACCTCGTCTTTGGAAGATCGCACCATTGAGTGTTTTATATAGGAAGCCCATGAATTTTTGTTTGAATATGAAGAGGCATTCAAATTCCATGGTTCCACTGTATATTAAATTCCTTGTTTTACGCTAAATCAAACTTGTGATGGATTTGTCCGAATGTATCCCCATTGTAAATCGGGACTACCTGTTTTATGAGTCCTTGCCAGATCGAGTGCCCACTTCACTCAAATTGTTATGCTGATTGTATGATTTGTAATTAACAGCATTGTGTTCTATTTGAGAAAGTGCCAAATAGAATAATTTATACTAGTGGTCTCAGACTTTTGGCCAACACTGTAGACAAAGTCAATAAATGGCAATTATCTTCTACATTGCCTGGCCCAATAAAAGATCACATGCTCTAATATTTCATTGGACCGTCTTTAGCTTTGATTATGGCACGCATTCTCTGTGGCATCATTTCCACAAGCTTCTGCCATGTCACAACATTTATTTCTGTCCAGAGTTGCATTCATTTTTCCCCAAGACCTTGTATTGATGATGGGAGATTTGGACCATTGTGCAAAGTCTTCTCCAGCACATCCCAAAGATTCTCAATTAAGTTCAGGTCTGGACTCTGTGGTGGCCAATCCATGTGTGAAAATGATGACTCATGCTCCCTGAACCACTCTTTCACAATTTGATCCTTCTGAAACAGATGAACATCTTTACCACGACCACAGGATGTCTTTCAATATGGTTGTTTAACAAATGAGAAGCTACTCACTGCATCAGTTAGGGTTAAATAACTTGTTGCCAGCTGAAACATAATCACCAGTGCAGTAATTATCCGATGGGAGGCACTTTTTTAACTATTTAACTATTTGCTTAGTTAAATCCAGGTGGTGACCTTTTTTGCCCAGGCAGTCTATTAAAGAATGGCAAGTTAACAGGTGGTCCATTCTACTGAGCAGATGCACCCTAATGTCATCATTTCTAGTCCATTAGTTCAAATCACCCATATATTTACCTGTTCAGGGGTATTAGCTTTCCGGATATATGACCGTTAAGTAGTGTTTATGATGGATTTGGATGGTATTAAAGAGGAAGTGTTTGTACAATGAACACACTGTCATCACTCCAAAAAGGTACTTTGTGTATTGAGTTCTTTGTTCTGGTCACACAACATAAACACTATTAGGAACAATTATTGTAAGCTACAGTAAACTAGGAGAAAGTCACTTCTGGCTAAATGCCTCATGCTGTAGTCCAGTAGACACTACAAAACTATACTGCAAACTGCAAGTCTTTATTGTAACTACTTTTTGTAAGGCTAATATCTGTAAAGAATTGATAATATGCTACATATATGTAAGCTATAATATACTTTCATGTATGCTTAGCAACATACAGCCAAAATGTACAATAGTTTAATATTTAAAAAGGAAAGAATTATATGTTGGATCCAGATTAAACATACTCCATTAAGAGATGCATTTTTCCCCTTGTTAAACTATCCGCTTCCAAATAGGGCTAATATTGTTTATGCTTATGGTACCCTGTGACTAATAACCATATTTGGCAGATTTGTTAAACAGAAGGTTAAAGCGCCCGGTTTGATGCCAACCTAAGAATCCACCTGTGTGGAGTGTTGCACATCCTCCCTATCTCCGCATAGGTTTACTCTGGGTGCTCTGGTTTCCTCCCACATTACAAAGGCATGCGTTGGGTAAATTCAGCAGACGGCACGATGGTACAGCGGTTAGCACAGTCACCTGACCGCTCCAGGGTCCCTGGTTCGACACCGACCTCAAACTCTGTCTGTGTGGAGTCCTCCCCATGTCCACATGGGTTTACTCCTCCCACAGTCCAAAGACATGCATTAGGTTAATTGATGCCATTGATGATGAAAGTGACGTTAAATAAACCAAATAAATATAAGTGTCTTTAAAATGATCACAAATTATACCAAAAAAAGATTTAGAACTTACCATTCTAGTTCACAAGCTAAACCAGCACCAGACCAGCACTAACAAACATATATGAAACATGGAACATGTATAGTCTTGCTAATTGACCAGCATGCCAGCATGTAACATAACATATGCTCTTAGTGGTCACTGCACTTTGTAGTTCTACAAGGAAAGATTGTAGTCCAGCTGTTACTCTACATACTTTGTTAGTTCCCTTTACTCTGTTCTTCATTGGTCTGGACCAGCACAGATCTATTTGGGTGGTGGATCATTCTCAGCACTGTAGTGACACTGATGTGGTGGCTTTGTACCAGCATATAATGACCCTATGTAATATACAATATAAAAAAAAACAGTGGCACGTATTTAGTGTGGCCTCCTCTTACGCTTGAGCAATAGCAGCATCTGGCAACTTCATCAGGATGCCAAGTAGACCCTCTTACATGCCAAAGAATCTTGATCAGAAATTGTCTTTTTGGAAAAAAAAAAAGGTGAAAAGAATGAGAGGAATGAAGATCAGTGGAAAAGAACATTATGGAGTGACAAATGTAAGTTTGAATTTTTTGGGTCCATTTATGAACAATGTTATATATGGTCATTATGCCATTGCTAAACAACAAATCTAGTGGTGGCCTAAGACTATTGCACAGTATTGTATATTAATAAGTTTAAGTCATTTAGTGTTCTGTTTGTAGTTCTGGCTTTCTATCTCTGCCAGTCTGCTTTGTGGCTGTCCTCAAATTCATGGTTATCAGTCATCGAGCTCATGTATGCATGCCTTTTGCTGTTGTGTTTTGGTATTCATATTGTAGACACATGCTTTGAACTTCAGCATAAAGCAGAGATGGAGGATCTTGGGGAAATCTTGACGCACACAGAGCAAGCAGTAAAGATTTATTTTTGGCATTTAATGCTGATATGGTTTAAATTGTAGCTAGGTAGATATGCCCTGCCATTTCACAAAACCATGTTTCCATGTTCCAAGGGCACAAAATGTGCATGCTCAGTTATATAATTTGCATGTGCAAATGTTACATTTAACAACACTCTTAGCTAGTGTGACTTTACAGAAGTGCTTTGTATTTTCCTTGGTAAAATTTCCTCATGCTGGTGCAAATATCCTACAGCCCAAGAACACTGACTAATTCTAAAACATAGAAGTGGGTGTAGGTCAAACTTCACGCGGTGTAGAACCAAAAGAAATTAATAAGGAAAGATTCCTTGTACTTTTATCTAATAAATCATCGTTAGAGGTCTGGCACTATGTTAGTCATTTTTGGAGGTCTTTGACTTTGCCTTCATATAAAGCCTCCATGTTATGATGGAGGTGTAAGATGTTTTTTCAGCACAACAGTATCATTCCCTGGTCAGGGTCGCAGGAAAGCTGGTGCCTAGCCAGAGGTACAGGGTGCAAGGAGGCACAGCAATGTTTGTTAAGCAAACAAACAAATAGTTAAACTTTTACATTGAGGTTTTATGGATGGATGAGACCAGAATAGAACATTTTGGGTTATTTGAGAAGCAAGTCTGGAGAAAGAAAAACACTGCATTCCAGCACAAGATCCTTTTGCCATCTCTGAAACATGGTGATGGTAGTGTTAAGGCCTGTTTTGCTGCAGCTGGGCCAGGTTGGCCTGCCATCTGCTGGAATGATGAATTATACATTAACACAGCAATTTCTGAAGGAAATATCAGGTCATTGTACATGAACTAAAATCTCAAGAATGTGAGTCAACGGACATTTCAAGACACAAGTCATTCTAAAAAAAAAAGGTAAGGAATATTAAATTATATTTTAGAAATTACCCAACCTCTAAAAGTCCTGACTTAACTTCAGTTGACATTTTGTCTAGTTTTAAGACTTAAAACTAGTCAATTAGAAAGTCTGATGATTTTAAAAAATTTATGCAGAAATACAGTGGGGCAAAAAAGTATATTTAGTCAGCACTGATTGTGCAAGTTCTCCTACTTAGAAAGAGATTTTAGAGGTTCTGTAAAATTTTCATCAAGGGCACTTCAACTATGGAGAGAAAAAAATGAGGGAGAAAACAAATCAGGAAACAAATCCAGGAAATCACATTGTAGGATTTTTAAAGAATTTAATTGTAAATTATGGTGGAAAATAAGTATTTGGTCACCCACAAACAAGCAAGTTTTCTGTCTCTCACAGACCTCTTAACTTTTTCAAGAAGCTGGGAAGAGGAAATCTACAATAGGCAAGCAGGTTGGTGTGAATAAATAAACTGTGGGAGAAATTGTAAGAATATGGAAGACATCCAAGACCATTGATAATCTCCCTCGATCTGAGGCCCCATGCAAGATCTCATCCAGTGGGGTCAAAATGATCATGAGAACGTTCGTAATAGTGTCTATCAATGAATTTTTGGCTTCCGTCAAACAAAAGGTGTGAGGTCCATCATACCATCCTCTTACGTGTTACAGCTTCCCCTACACTGGGTCAGTACGTTGTTATATATTCTATGATGATTGTGAATTTCAGTAAAATAAGAATGCGGTGGCATCAGGGATGCTGTGTAGATGGTAGTGTTCTACCCGAGTAGCCTAAAAAGACTCTGTGACAATATTAATGTTTGGTCACCATCCATTTTGATAATGTGGTCATTAAATGGTGCATAGCTGTATAAAAGCCAAAGCAAAGCATCCTGTTTTAGTAAGGGTTGCAGAGTGGGAGCGTCAGGCTTTCCGGCTTCTGTAGCCGCACTCCATCTTCACATTGCAAGCCCAGCCTGGGTTCGAACCCAGGTCCTCAACTTTGAGGTCTTTGAGGTCCTCAACTTTGAGGACTTTGAGGTCAACTTTTTTTTTTTACAGGAGCTGCTATGTAAATAGCAGAGATTAGTCAGCAGAGATACAAATAAAATCAAATAATAAACCAAACACATGGTTTCAGTTTCAAATGCGTTCCAAGGGAACAGCTTGTCGACAGTGCTGACCTCTCCATGACCTTTCCCCTGGGTGCCAGACAGAATGTGCAGGATACGGTTTCTGTTGCTGTCCGAGAGAGAGCAAATGTCATGCTGATTTGTGTGCAGCCTTGTTTCTGTGTAATTCATCCATCCAAGCCTGTGAGTTGCATATTTAGATCAAATAAACATGCTTTTCCGACTGCCAAACACAACATTCTGGGCCGTTCTGATCCTGCTGAAAACATCTTAGCAGAGTGTAAATTCAGACAGGAAAAATCTGCCACTGCCACTCACTCCCCTTGTGTACACACACACAACATGGAGACTAACCTGCTGCTTGAAAGTTTCCTTGGCAACACCAATTTCTAATTTTCTTCAAGCGTGTGCGCACACAAGAGAGAATTAAACCCAGAGCGCTTACGTTCCTGAGATGACGTCCTTGTACTTAAGACATGAAGGCATTACAAATATTTTAAGACGCTCCAACATTCCAGTGTATCTTCTCCTTCAGTCTGAGCCGAGAGAGAAGGTATACTTGGTATGGGTGTCACAATCAGATCTGCTTTATTTTAATAAACGTGATAAATTTATCATACAGGTATGTGCCATTTAACATCCGCATTACTTTCTGTGAAGCAGGACATCGATCGGAATGGACGTTGACCGTAGTCACATCGAATGCGTTTCCATGCACTTAATAATCTGATAACTGCAGGAAATCAGATTTCGTCAGTAATCCGATCAACGAGTGTACATGCGCTTGAGTAATCAGATAATGGGAAACCTCCGGGTTTACATGAAGCAGGCAATAATCGGATTTCTACTTTGCAACCAGCAAATAATCTCACAGAAAGATGTGACGTAAATTTTCTTCACTATATATTGCGTTTCAGAGTCCACAAAGTGTTCGGTAGCCATTTAGTGGATGCTGCGTTTCCTTCCAGGGATGCAGATCCAATGAGAGAATCCCCCACCTGATCTATGTAAATACGCCCAAAACAAGCTCTAAGAATAAGTGGAGCTGGAACCCACATGAGCAGACTGCCACATTCGATTGAAATCGGGTGGCTGGTATACATGCTATGAGAAATCAGATTACTGAAATAAAATCCAGCTCTCTTTATTAGATTACTTAATCTGATTTCTAGATCGGAGTGTGTGGAATACATGACATACAAAAAAGTGGATTCTTGACTACTACGCTTTCAAAAACACCATTCCTGATCAAGCTTCTTCAGACTGTAGAAAAATCTACTTGGCATCAGTGTTAAATTTTGAGAGCTAATTTTGATTTAGTTTTAGTTATAGTCTTTTGACTAAAACACAATTTAGTTTTAGTCATAATTTAGTCATCTGAATTGTTTTTAGTTTTAGTCTAGTTTTAGTCGAATACTCTCTACTTTTTAGGTAAAGTAAAATCATATGTACGCTTCAACTATGAGAGACAAAATGAGAAAACCAATTCAGGAAAATAAGTATTTGGTCACCTACAAACAAGCAATATTTCTGGCTCTCACAGACCTGTAACTTTTCTTTAAGAAGCTCTTCTCTCCTCCACTCGTTACCTGTATTAATGGCACCTGTTTGACTTCGTTATCTGTATAAAAGACACCTGTCCACAGCCTCAAACAGTCAGACTCCAAACTCAACCATGGCCAAGACCAAAGAGCTGTCGAAGGACACCAGGAAGAAAATTGTAGACCTGCACCAGGTTGGGATCAACTGTGGGAGCAATTGTAAGAAAATGGAAGACATACAAGACCATTGATAATCTCCCTCGGGCTTGGGCTCCACGCAAGATCTCATCCCGTGGGGTCAAAATGATTTGAGCAAAAATCCCAGAACTACACGGAGGGATCTGATGAATGACCTGCAGAGAGCTGTGATCAAAACAACAAAGGCTACCATCAGTAACACACTACGCCGAGAGGGACTCGGATCCTGCCGTGCCAGGCGTGTCCCCCTGCTTAAGCCAGTACATGTCCAGGCCTGTCTGAAGTTTGCCAGAGAACATCTGGATGATCCAGAAGAGGATTGGGAGAATATCATGTGGTCAGATAAAACGTATTGGTAAAAACTCAACTCGTTGTGTTTGGAGGAAGAAGAATGCTGAGTTGCATCCCAAGAACACCATACCTACTGTGAAGCATGGGGGTGGAAACGTCATGCTTTGGAGCTGTTTTTCTGCAAAGGGGACAGGACGACTGATCCGTGTTAAGGGAAGAATGAACGGGGCCATGTATCTGGATTTTTTAAGCCAAAACCTCCTTCCATCAGTGAAAATCCTACACTGTGATTTCCTGGATTTTATTCTTAAGTGTACCTATGATGAAAATGACAGATTTCTCTCATCTTTCTAAGTAGGAGAACTTGCACAATCAGTGGCTGACTAAATACTTTTTTGCCCCACTGTACCATATATACCATAATATGTATCGTACAAAAAAAAATTGTATATCTAAAGTAATGGTGGCCTAAGACTTTTATACAATACTCTATATTCCGCCTCTACCTTAAGACATGCAGTGATTAGATCATGTAATTCCTGTGATGTTTACCCACTCCTAAAAGATTACAATAGTCAAAATGTCCAAAAATCTCTTGTGTCTGTGTAAATAAGGTAAAAGTCTACCGATAAATTAAAGATTGAAATGGCTTATTCTGCCGGAACAACTGGTATGAAGAGCTTATGTACAGGACTTTACTTCTTCTGCAGTGTGTATATTCTGTTTTATTCAATAGACTGTAATGAATAGGCCACGTGTATGCTATACAGTCAAAAGTTTGTGAACGCCCAGTAATGATATCCAAATATACGAGTATTAACACTAAGCGTGCCTGCTTTGCTAGCATTCTTAGGTTTTCCGCTGGATGAATCATGACTGTGAGGATGAGCACTGGTGTTCCAGTTCAATGATATTCCAGTTCATCTCAAAGGTGTCTGATAGAGTTACAGTCAGGACAAGTTCTCCATCTTTGGTTTAAGAGGGCAGTGCAGAGACTTGATGGAGCTTCCTTGCCAGTGTGGTTCATATTATGCACAACCTCAAATTAGAAAACGCTGGGACAGTATGGAAAATGCAAATAAAAATAAATGAATTGTATTTAATTGAAGACAGTATGAATTTGAGATGTCTCATGTTTCACATCTTAAAGGCAGCTTATGTTGCTCTAAAATATGACCTTTTCATTAACGTTGCCATCACAGAAGTGTAAAAGTCCTTTATCAAGAGCACTGACACAACTTCATACCGTGTCAGACCCTGGCTTTTGGACTTGTTGCTGATAAAAGTCTGGATGTTCATTTTCGTCTTTGGTCTGGAGCAATGGGCGTCCATTTCTTCCAAAAAAACATCTGGAAAACTGATTTGTCTGACCACAATACATGTTTCCACTGTGTGATGGTTCATCCCAGATGCCTCTAAGCCCAGAAATGTAAGGGGCGGTTGACGCCGCTTTTGGACATGGTTAACATAAGACTTCTTTTTTGCACAGTAAAGTTTTAAGTAGTATCTGTGAATGTGAATGTGGTTCTATCAGCTGTTGATGAATGACGTTTCTTGATGCAGTGATGTCTGAGATCAGAGATCACAGATCTTCAGTTTAAGCTTGCGTCCTTGTCCTTTACGCACTGAAATTCGTCCAGATTCCTTGAATTGTTTAATGACATTCTGCACTGTAGAAGAAGAAATATGTAAATAATTTCCCATCTTCCTTTGAGGAACATTTCAGTAATTTACTACTGCATTTGACTGGAGATCCTCTGGCCACTTTTGCTCCTCAAAGACTTTTGTGTGTACTGCTTTAGTACCAAATCATGATTATATCACCTGTTGACATCGGCTGTTTGAAATCACATCATTATTTAGTTTTTTACCTCATTACTAGCCCTAAATTGCACCGTCCCAACTTTTTTGGAATGTGTTACAGGTTTGAAATTCAGGAATGGAAGTTTGACCAAAAAAAACAGAAAAACATGAAATATATTGGGTTCATACTGTCTGTAATGAAATAAAAGTCAAATGAAATGTAAGACACATTATATTTTTTATTTGCATTTTGCATACCGCCCATACTTTTGCTGATCTGTACGTGTTATCTGTGAGTTATATAACGTATGTAGCTCCCACTGGCAATTCAGGTCCATCAATAGATAAAGTGTGAGAATAAAAGGTTTTTGGAAAGAAACTCTTCAAGGCTCAGTTGTTAAGTTACTGGACTATTGACCAGAAGTATTCAAGGTTTCAAGTCAGAGCTGTCACTGTTGAGTCCTTGGGCATAGACTGTATATTTCCATTGTTCTCTGGAAAGGGGGTCTGCTAAATGATGTACCAGAAATGCTTGTACTCGTACTGTGATCCAACATAGAATATTTTACCCATAGAATGCATTCTACTTTAACACGCTTTATTTTCTACCACCCTTTGGGTAAATTCTTGTTTTAAACAAACAGCCTAGACCATCTGAAAAGCCCTGATACTCTACTCAGGAAAAATCTGGTTTGATCTTGGTGCAGGTCATTTCCATGACCTTAATGACATGCCCAAATGTACCCAGCCACACAGTGTATGGATGCACACTAGCTTTTACTGCATTGATATTAATGCATCATTTTAACTTAATTTGAGAGTACAGCCCACAATGTTTAGTGTCCGTGTGATGTTCTGAAGTGGGTGCGTGCTGAATATGTTCTGCTGACGCAAAAGTGCGTGTGAGCGAGACAGGTCACGCTCTCTTTCCAGGTAGGTGGGTACAAAATCTCTTGAATGTCTGTTACCCATGTTGCCTTAGCGGCATGTGGCATATGGGCTCCTTGAGTTAAACTGCGTACCGGCAGCCAAGAAGGACAAGAAGTATGAGATGTGTGCGTATGCTCACACATGATGGAGACACACACTAATCCTCTTACTCTGTGTGAGCTGTAATGCTCTGTCGGCTCATGCCTGCTGCTGCCAACCTCATCTACCCCCTGCCTACACAAACCTCACGCCCCCCGTGCGTTTGTGCAGGAGGGCATACTCTACGCGCCGAGAGTCTGGTCGCAAAAATGAATATGAAGATGTTCTTTTTTTCCCGAAACATGCAGGCTTATTGTTTGTTTAATAAGGAAGAACTCAGGTTTTTTCATTGAGATTTGAGCCTATTGACTTACTTTAGTTTCGGTCTAATGTATAGAGATGTCCTTGCACATCGCTTCACGGGTTATGGTGCTGGTATGGTGTTCAAGTCTTTAACAGGTTCATGTTGGTCCCTACACACAGGTGACATGTACAATTCTCACTGAATAGTCAAGTTCAATTCACAGCAGTCACGGTTGTTGAGAGATTAGCTGATTATGAAGGCCAGACCAGTTTCCAATAAATGCCATTTATTTACCAGATGCTACAATTAGAGATGCAACGATTGCACCAAAAATGGAAATTAAAAGATAAATACACACTTTCTCACATTTACCTTGTCTTTCATTTCATTGCAGACAGTATGAACCCAAGGTATCTCATGTTTCACATGTTTAAGGCAGCATACGTTGCTCTCACTTTTCTGCATTACTCATTCAGTCTCACTTTTCTGCATTAATGCTGCCATCACAGAAGGGTAAATGACCTTTGCCAAGAGCACTGACACCACCCCATACCATGACGGAGCTTTTGAACTTGTCGCTGATAACAGTTGGATGGTCTTTGTTTCGTAGCGCATGGCGTCCATTTCTTCCAAAAAAGTTTTGGAATACTGATTTGTCTGATCGCAATTGACATTTTCAATGTGTGACGGTCCATCCTAGATACCTCTGAGCTCAGAGAAGTTGACGCCACTTCTGGACATGGTTAACATAAGGCTTTTTCGCACAGTAACGTTTTAAGTGGCATTTGTGAAGGTAACTCCGTCTTATAGAGCTTGATAAAGGTTTGCCAAAGTAATCCATTGCCCATGTGGTTCTATCAGCTATTGATGAATGAGGGTTCCTGATTCAGTGCTGTCTGAGGGATCGGAGATCATGGTTCATCAGCTTAGGCTTATCCCCTTGCCATTGTGCTGCATGACCAAACGCCTATTCAATTATGGCACTGCACTGATTTTTGGGAATGCAGTCTCTGCATGATGACACACGTCATGGAAATGCATTTATTGGGCTCTTTTTCTTTTTCTTTTCTCAAAGCTCTTCAATTATACATTATTATCTTCCATAAAAAACAACAATTGTACCCAACGGTGAGATACTGAACCTAAAGTCTCCCTAACCTCATAATACATGTTCTTTGTGATGAATCCCGTTTCAATTAAATTGTGTGGACATGTGCAAATGATCTCTTCAGTGGATTCACTTCATTGAGAAACAGGGAGCTAAAATTAGAAAATCTATGTTATCTCTGACAGGTTTACTGAAACAAACTATAAAAGCATAACAGGTATGATATGCAAATGCAAACTATGCACGGGGGAAGCAGTAATACAGTGGTTACAGACTTCTCTAGACTATCAGTCAGAAACTTGGGAGTTTCTACCACTGTCAGGCCCAATGGGCAAGGCCCTGACCCTCAACTGCTCAGCTCACTTGTAAGTTACTGTGGATAAGGCTGTCTGCTAAATGAAAGCAGTAGGCATTTGGGGGGTTGGAGTTAAATAAAATATGCATATTCACAGACTAGTCATTGTCTTTGGATTTTTTGGTGAGGGTTTAAGTGTCTGGCTCGAATTATGGCTAGTACATTAGTACATTTACAGCATTTAGCAGACGCCCTTATCCAGAGCGACTTACAATTGATACAATCTTACAATCCAAGCAATTGTGGGTTAAGGGTCTTGCTCAAGGACCCAACAGTGGCAACTTGGCAGAGGTGGGATTTGAACCATAGTCCAGTACCTTACCCGCTTGGCTACCACAGTCCTATGGCAGAGATTGTGCTTGGAGTTGTATTGTACAGGTGCTCCCTGATTTACGATGGGGATATGTTCCGTAACATGAACTGAGGAGTTTGGTAGAGCGATCTATACTGTCTAATTACGTAATGATAAGTAAGTTCATGTTTAAAACACTGACATTAACCTACAGTTGGCCAAAATCATTTGCACAAAGTTTATTTTATAGTGAAATGTTGAAAAATCTCATGTCATTTAGTGAGTAATGGATAGCTGAACTAGCTGCTAAGCTTACTGCAGCCTGTGTTCTGGAGCATTCAATTCCTGTTTTGCTTTCGGTTGGCTCTTATAAACTAATCTTTTTAGGGAATACGGAGACTTATTTGCACTAAGAATACAGTACATGTAAAAATAAAGAAAAACAATAAATACAGCATCGATCTTATCTGAGCAATGCTATTGTGAACCTGAATCACTGAATTACTGTGTACTGAATCATGAATCGTGAATTGCGTTTCAGCTTAAACGAGCGAGTGCGCTGGATACCGTGCAAACGGTGAGAAACAATAAAATTTTCTAGTCAAAATGCGTGGGGAACTGAATTCGACAAGTTCCGAGGTGGTTGAGAACCGAGGTACCACTGCATATTAACCTATATTATGTAGTTATATATTCATGCTTGGACGAGTTTTTTAATACGATTTCACCCCTAATGTGGACTGTACCATTTCTCGTCTCGGCTGCTTGCCTCACTCCCATCATTGGTTACGTCTTCAGTAATGTTACAGTTCCCCAAGCCTGAGAGGGCACTGTATGGTAATGTAAGTGGCTAGCTACCTAGCTTGTTTACTACACATTACTTTATTGTCTTCTCAGTTTCTGAATTAGATTGTGTCACTTGCATATGGATGAATGCCATCATCAGATTGTTTCTAACTTTTGCCTGGAGTTACAGTTTAGCTGACCAATGTTACTTGACAGTTTGGCCTTTTATTTCCAGTGCTGGCTTGGCATTTCGTTTGAAATACAAAATGTCATATATTGTCTAATATTAGCTAAAACTGGTGCTCAGTCATGAGCAGTGAGGCAATGTAGGATTTGTAGAGATGCATTTTAACAGCAGTACAGAATTAATTATTTCATTTGGCTGTGCTGGTGTAGTTAGTCTTTTGCCTTTTTGATAATTAGCTTTTATCACATGCACCCCTTTGTTTTCACACAGGAATTCAGAGCTTTTAACTGGTTGGGAATCTGAACAATATAAACCCATGTGTGCTGAAGGCTGAGTAATTGTATTAGTTCAAATGCATGACTACTTTCTTGAATACAGATTAGATTTCATTCATGGAGTCACAGAGATTTAAGGCACTTTTGTGGTGCTGAAAAATCCTAAGCATGTGTCTGCACTGTACTGGTTTCACTGATTTGGTGCATTTGCAACCAGCAGAATGTGAATTGGGTGTACTGGGTTGAGGCAACTGAGTTAGAGTAAAGGAAAGCATTCATTGAGACGTAATGGGATTAACGAAACCGAAAATGTTTGAACTTCTAACTTGTTGTAACAGGTTTAGAGGGCAGTGCTGAGTAATGTTGGTGTATTTGTTTGCTGTGTGGTTAA
>JAJAGP010004657.1:8990-36242 GCA_025084515.1 Ancistrus triradiatus
TGTGCATAAAATAGTTATTCAAAGCTTACTGAAATCATATCTCTCCTGGGAACTACATGCAGCCTTTCACTCTGGTGTAAAATTATACTGAATTGCATGAAATCCACTGGAAGTTTCTTAGCAACACATAATATTTTGTCTGTGTTGGCAAATCAATAGAATGGCTAAAACAAACGCAATTGATTGTGTGTGTGTGTGTGTGTGTGTGTGTGTGTGTGTGTGTGTGTGTAGCAGTTACTATAGTTTGTATGATTTTCCTTTAAATAATTCATTTACAAGTAGAGTTTATAAGGAAAATAACTGTCTGTTAACTGAGACACGTAGTTTTAAGGGAAAATCCTATGTGTTGTATCTTAAAACTGTCACAATCTTATGACTTTTAAAGAAGCAGTCATAAGAAGCAATTAAACTGTTCTTGTTAGTACACCATTTTAGACACACAAAAACCCATTAGATTTAGATATATTCATAACTTATTCTACATAATGAATTTTGTCCAATGGTTGCCATAGTTTCCTAACTAAGCAGACATATGGTTTAAGAAAAAGCTTTTTTTTTTTGATACGGCGCATTTTCTACACTTAGGACATAAAACTCTTTCTTAAAATTAAACTGGACGTTAAGGTTTCTCACCATATTTTATGTCATTATTGTCTACATTTTTATTAAAGCTATTTCTGTAAAAATATAATCTAAATTAGATATACCTAAAGTGTTTCTAAATGAACGTTCACACAAATTGTGTTTATACTCTTCCTCATACTGGCATATAATTTACATATAAAATATAAACATCATAAAACATATACTTACAAAATGAGTGCAGTGCAGAACTGTGTGTAGGGCATTAAAATGCTATGCATGTTTCAGTGGAAATGGAACGCCATATGGTGCACACTCGCAGAGAGAGGAAATGAAGCTGAATAGGATATGCCCATGCATGCACACTGTTAAATTACTGATCCAGATCGAATCTTGACCCAGATATATTGGGAATACGTTCCCCTTCGCACCATGAGCAGTGCAAACAAATAGAAATTGCAAACATCCAGTAAAACCACAAAACAATATTGATTTAAACCTTACCTTGTTCCATTTCTGTAAATCTGCATATTGACCCTGCAGCCCCCATGGTGTGAATGACATGAGCAGAACAGCACCTGATCTCTGCAGGCATCAGGGTAGTTTTCTAACCCCACTCTTAAGACTTTCTGACTTAAATGGCCTTTCTGCATCGTCAGCACATGCATGGTACAGGCAGATCACACACTTCAGACTGTATAGTACAGAGAGATGAATAGCTGAGACTGTAGAGAAGCAGACATGTGGATGAGATTGCACTTATAAAGAACAGGAAGAGGAGGGAAGAGAGGGGCGGGAATGTGAGTGGGAGGAACGTTTAAAAGATGGATGAATGGCTGAATTCATGGATGGATAGATGGATGGATGGATAGATAGATGGATGGATGGATGGATGAAAGGCGGGGCAGAGTCCAGAGAGAAAAGAGACAGCAGCAGCTGAGGGAACCAGCCAAAAGTCAGAGATGGGGGAGGGACACATTTCACATTCTGTGCTTATGACATCATTCTCTTTCCCTCTATCTCTTACTTTCTCACCCATATTTTTCACATCTGCAGCTCAGTATGAGTGAATTTTGTGACAGGAAACTCTCTCTCTCTCTTTTTCTCCATCTTTGTTTGCTTTCCTCTTCCACTCCCTGTATGTGGGCTGTAAAAGCTCTCCCATTATAATATCATGTGTTTTGTTTGTGTTTCTGACCCACTGCATGTGCAGGGGTCAATGACATGCATATTTCTACATTCCATACAACTCCATTCTTTATATATTAAGATGAATTATACGCTGATTAAGGGAGAGAACTTTCGCAACTTCTCATTATGCAAATATTCACACATTCATCTGCTTAAGATCAGGATGAAAAAAACATAGCGGAATTTTTACATTTACATTTACAGCATTTAGCAGACGCCCTTATCCAGAGTGAGCTACAATTGGTACAGTCTTACAATCCAAGCAATTATGGGTTAAGGGCCTTGCTCAAGGACCCAACAGTGGCAGCTTGGCAGAGGTGGGATTTGAACCCTGGACCTTCTGGGCCAGAGTCCAGTACCTTAACTGCTAAGCTACCACAGTCCCACAATAACACACAAGCACACAGTCAACACAGTAATGCTTTCCACGTTAGCCATTCATTACTCAAACATCTCTATGCCAATCATTCATAGCAGAAAATAATACAAAAGCTGCAATTTCCAGCTGTTCTAGTGAAACACGGGATACCTTTAATTATTGAGTAGAATTTGGTCTGAAAGGGAACAGAAGAGACAGAGAATGGCCACACTGACAGGTGGTGTGTATTTTTCAGCTATGCATGACTTAGCTATGAGCTGGAGCTCTACTGAGTCTCCCTCTCCCTCTCTCCATTTGAATTTCGTTTCAGCATTAATTACTTTTACAGTCGACTGTGGACAAATAATCAATATATTCAATTATGAAATGAAAAGTAACTGTGCTGTGAGTTATTAGGAAGAGTTTGATTGTCTATTATTATGTGATGTATAAAGACCAGACCAAATGACATCAGTGATTTGTGTAAAAGCATTTTTCTGGTACATAGTAGAATTATAAAAAAAATCTTTTAGGATAGAAGGATTCATACTCCAACAGGGTGCAACAGCTTCATAAAGACCAATGAAAAACAGGATGTGATAACTATCATAACTTTTCCACCACAGTCCAATGACCTAAACCCAACTGAGCATGTATTATCTTTATCTATATTATTATTATTCCACCTGATTTTTGGAGCCGCTTCTCCTACAGTTTTTGAGCTATCGCCATCGTTCTAACTCATCCCGTCTGGTAGGGTTAAGTGTGTTTGTATACACTTCTGTTCCTGTTAAATAGTATTAGTAATCTACATTCTCCATTCACACCTCAACCCATGTGAGTCATTGGAGTGGCAGGGTCACAATTCATTTAATGAGTCACACCTTGGCCCCTGTGATCCTAAACGACTCATGTATTGGCAGGGGGGGTCAAAGACTCTCAGGACCACCTCCAAGGTGACAATCCCACTACAGGTTAAATACCTGGGACTATCCATCAGCTTCTAGAACTGAAGAAGGTTTTTGGATGAGAGATGAAACGTCTTCAAGAACCAAGAATCACCAATCCAGTTGCCTTCAACTCAAACACTCAAGTCTACCATGACTTGGATGACTGAGAACTTACACAGACAATCTACAGTTAACCATGGAATTACCATACAGCCATAAATATTTACATTTACAGCATTTAGCAGACGCCCTTATCCAGAGCGACTTACAATTGGTACAGTCTTTACAATCCAAGAATTGTGGGTTAAAGGGTCTTGCTCAAGGACCCAACAGTGGTAGTTTGGCAGAGGTGGGATTGAACCCTGGACCTTCTGATCCATAGTCCAGTACCTTAACCACTAGGCTACCAGCTAAATGATTTATAAATTTACTAAAAGTCCAAGTCAAGTCAAGTCAAGTCAGATTTATTTATATAGCGCTTTTTACAATGGAGCATTGTCTCAAAGCAACTTTACAAGTTTAGATTATCTCCTAATAACTACGTCCAATCCCAAATTGAGCACCCTTCTCTCTGTTCCTAATAACCAGAATTAGTAATCTACAATTAAACATGAATTTACCATTCAACCCTAAATATTAGGATGGCTAAATTATACCTGGACTGGACTTACAAAAAGCAGATTGGGATTTTGGTTGTGTAAAATCTGGACTGGACACATTTAAAAAGCATATCAGGATTTTTGTTGAATAAAACCTGGACTGGATTTTTACAAAAAGCGGATCAGGATTTTTGTTGGGTAAAATCTGGACTGGACTTTTACCAAAAAAAAGTGGATTAGGATTGTGGTTGTGTAAAATCTGGACTTCATCCTTTTAAAAAGTGGATCAGGATTTTGGTTGGGTTTAATCTGGACTGGACTTTTACACAAAGTGGATCAGGAGTTTTGTTTGGTAAATCCTGGACTGGATTCTTTTAAAAAGTGGATCATGATTTTGATTGGGTCAAATCTGGACTGGACTTTTTACAAAAAAAACAGATCAGGGGTTTTGGTGGGTAAATCCTGGACTGGACTTCTGCAAAAAGTTATCATAACGGACTGTTAACAAATATTAGTAATCTACAGTCAATCATGGAGTTACTATATAGCAATTAATATTGGGAGAGCTAAATGATCTTTAACCATAAATATCTGGACAGCAAATGATCCTTTGCCGTATATATCTAGTCAGCTGAATGACAATTTATCATAAATATCTGGATAGTAAATTACCCTTAGCCATAACTATTTAGAATGCCATTTAAGCATAAATGTCTGGACAGTTAAATAACCCTTAAACATAAATCTCTGGAAAGTAAGACAAATAGCTATAAGTATATGGACAGCTGAATATCTTTTAAAATTTAACCATCTTACCAACATCTCTCAACCATGTAGCACCAACATAGCAACCACATAGCACACAGCCCCTCAAAATCATAATTTAGCCCCAATGTAAACGAATGGGAGAAATAAAACATTCAGGTCACAATGGTATACAGGTTTTGTACTGGGGGTGGTGATCGGACATTATGCGGACCTGCAGGGGTCCCCATCCCAAAATATTGCCCCAATTTTAGCAGATTGGGAAAATGAGCTAGATTATATACAATTTGCAGGTTTGTTCAATTGATAATACAATAAGGTTTTTGTGCTTGTGGAACTGATCGGGCCTTGGATGGCTGCCCTGGGGCCCCACAAAGTTGTAACAAATGGAGAGATAACTAAGCTAGAGAACAAACTGTTGGAAGATGATTCAGCTCATGATATAGGGTGCATGTGTTTAAGGTGCTGATCAGACTAAGTATTTGCACCAGCAAGCAAATCACACTATGCTGTTTCTGCAGGAATTGCACAATCTAGCTTATTTTGTTTTTGTTCTTTTAATCTTGCAAATAACAGGTAAAGAAAATGTGACAAGGAAGAAACAGTTTTAACACTGAGACCAGCCAAATGTCACAGAAATGTCAAGAATGTCTTTTTTCTAAGGTGAAAGTGTACCTCTTTCACCTTATTTTGTCTAAGTACTGTACTGCCATTTGGGGCTGTTTAGAAATGCAGCAGGTTCAAGCAGAGCCACAGTGGGGTTGTTGTCTAGAGGCTAAAGGCTGTTATCGTATGGCTTATGACCCATTGTTCTTTATTATATAACAGACCTCTTTATCCTTTATTTCTAGGGAAATAAATAATCATCATAGTGTAAGTGTTAAAAGGTGTTTTTGCTGAGTGTTTAAAGTAACACACTTTTTCCCCCCAAAATTAACTGTGGACTTGTTAGACATGGAAGAGCTAAGATGTCTGACCTTAAACCCAATCTCTCCTTTCTTGCAGCACAGGCAGGCCAGCATGAGGAAGATGAAGGTGAAGAGGCCAGAGAAAGACACTGCCACCACGGCCAGAGAGGACGACCAGGAGAGCTCACTCAGTGGAACGCCATCTGTGGGAGAAGAGCGGTAAAGCAGACATACAGCAGAGCTGCTTTTAAACAGGGGAACAATTATGGAAAATTCACAGCCTACACGTAGTCAAGACTTGGCCAGATCCGTTCGGATTAAAAGCAGAAAATGGTGCCCATAAAACTAATAATACAACCCTTTTAAAATGTCCAGACTAATAACCCAAATACAGTGGCATATTGGTGTGAAGTGAGAGTAGTGGTCTACTGGAAGTGCCAAAACAGTGTAGGTTTATACTGGGAGTAGTTTACTTTGTGGAGAAGATAATTGAGATGTTTTCTTTAGCTTTTTTGGACTGAAGAGCAAAATGTGGCCTGAAGTAGAACAAAATCCAAGTTATTTTCCATTCTAAAAGTGGTCTTCTGAAAGGCTGAATATACTGCCAATATTATTGATGACTCACATAAATATAAAACGTTGTGCAGTAATTCTTACTTTGTTTAGACATGTAAGTCTCCATAATGACCATGACATCTGTGAAGCATCGATTTCTGTTGCCATATACTTTGATGCTGGAAAGTCGAGCTCAAGATCAGCCCAGGATAAGCTAAAAATGAAGCTATATCTTAACGGTTCTAACCCTCAAGACCCACTTGGTGTAACCTATTTATTAAGATGAATTCACATAAGCGTTTGATTCACCATCATCAAACCAGATGCTCATATGATTTTATCTACTGGTGTGAATTAAATAGTGTGAACTGGGATCCTGTCAATTAAAATCAGCTACTGTTGCCAACTGCAGGCAGATCATTTGAGTCATTTGTGACTGTGGTTTTTCTTCTCACCCAAACAGACCTAAACATATAAACATGAGTGTAGGTGTTGTGGCATTTCGGTAGTTTATGTTTTTGGAATAGTGGTCAGAAGGTTATAAGTTAAATTCTCGTAACTACCAGAGATTCCAGTCGTGACTAAGCTATTGTTTTTAACCCAGACAGACTCTCACACATGCTCATGATCCACCAACACACCTACAAGTTCACAATTCGCTAAATATAGAATAAAAATAGTGGATGCAGTGATATTTCACTCATTTAGGTTTCTACACTAGTCTTCAGAAGGTTGTGTGTTCAGTTCTCATAATATGACTGAGGTTTCCTTCAACCCAAACCCACCACACCACACCTGGGTTCAATCCCTGGGAGGCATGGCCTGCGTGTTAGGGTAATTGAGTACGCAAAATTGGCATTGACTACATGGTGGTGGTAGTATCATGGGCCTGTTTTGCTGCATCTGGGCAGGACGGCTTGCCATCATTGATCTAACAATAAATTCTGAATTATATCAGAGAATTCTAAAGGAAAATGTCAGGACATCTGTCAGGACAACGACTCTAAGCACACAAGTCGTTCTACCAAAGAATGGTTAAAGAAGAATAAAGTTCATGTTTTGGAATGGCCAAGTCAAAGTCCTGACCTTAATCCAATGGAAATGTTGTGGAAGGACCTGAAGCCAGCAGCTAATGTGAGGAAACCCACCAACATCCCAGAGCTGAAGCTGTTCTGTACGGAGGAATGGGCTAAAATTCCTCCAAGCCGGTGTGCAGGACTGATCAACAGCTACAGGAAACATTTAGTTACAGTTATTGCTGCACAGGGGGGTCACACCAGATGCTGAAAGCAGAGGTTCACATACTTTTGCCACTCACTAATATGTAATATTGGATCATTTTCCTCAATAAATAAATGAACTTATAGACATATATATAGTCTTGATGCAACCTTGTTTATAGATGTACCATTACATAAACAAATAAACAAGGTTCTAGGTTCTAGACTAATGATCAGATGATTGTTTAAGTTCAAATCTTAGTTATCAGGGACATAATTAGTAACTAAGCTTTTTTTAACCCAGACAGACCCACATGCATACATATGTGTGATTAACTGCACACTTCTGCAAATGTATAAGGGCATATTCACATTATACCCGGTTGCTTTGTATCGTTCGAGAGTGTAATTGTGCGACTTACGAAATGTGCAAACAGTTGAAAAAGCCATGATGCAATTACTCTATGGTCTATAAATATTCATTAAGAGTTGGACTGGAATGAGTAGAATTTCTATTACATTTACATTTATATCAATTAGCAGGTGCCCTTATCCAGAGTGTCTTACAATTGATAGTCTTTACAATCCAAACAATTGTGGGTTAAGGGTCTTGCTGAAGGACCCAACAGTGGTGGCTTGGCAGAGGTGGGATTTGAATCCTGGACCATCCAGTACCTTCACTGCTAGGCTACCACAATCCCAGTCCCAGAGTCTCTGAAGCTGAAGACCTGAGTAGGTGTGTAGTTCTAAATCAAAGAATGTAAATAACATGGAGCAGAACCTGTTGAGGCCTGGGAAGTCAGGACAAGGATTTATAAATTTGATCTTGGCTGCTACTGGAAGCCAGTGGAGAAGAAAATTTAGGTAGAGGATGCAAGCAAGATGGTCAGTAGCATTCTGAATGCTCTGTGGTGGAGCAACAGGAAGGTTACTTAGGATAAAAACATTCAACAAATGAGTAAATGTACTGAGTAATGTACATTATTTGCACCCCCTGTAGTCATCATGCCATAAAAATCAATGTGCATATGGTAATGCATTGCTTTTCAAGCAAGAATGACACTAAAAATCATTCAAAATCATTGGTTTTCCCATTACACCCACTCCAAAAGGGGCAATAAGAAATAATTAAAAGTATTAAACAAGCACAGATGGGCTCCATTATTCATCCGCAGAACAAGCATTGCACTGAAAGCCCTAAATATGGGATGATGTGGGACTAAGTGCCTCTCGACAAACCTGAACTCTGCGGTTCTACTCTATTTAGAGCAAGAGCGGTTGCTGTGGAAACAGATGGGACGGACAGACTGGCACATAAGACCTGCAATACACTGTAAATCCCTTTCTTTTCGCCCCATCCACCCACTCAACCATCCATCCAATCCATCCATCCATTCATTCATCTCTCCGTGCTTCCCTCCCCCCACCCACTCATGCATTCCCTTATCCTGATCTGATCACTGACAGCTGCTCTCCATGCTGATTCCACCCAGCCAACCATCCAGCCATCCTTCATATACCATATTCTGGAAAGCATGACCTCGACGTTGCATAGCTAATGCGCGGTGTGTGTCTTCCTACGTGTGCACATGTGAGTAAGCGATCATCCATATTTCATCCTCTCTGCTACCGCCAGGCTCAAGCTGCTTAAATCATGCACTACTGCAGTGTGTGAACTTGCCTGCGCTCACATCTGCTGCTTGGCAAACACAAGCACCACTCAGTTCAACTCCGCTTCACTTAGCATGCCTATAGCGATATGGAGGAGGACTGAGATCAATAATCACACTCTGAGAGAGACTGCATTAACCTCAGGTATGGTACCTGGGATGTTCTGAGAGGTTTAGTTTTTATAGATGCACAATACAGTGTGCTCAAAATCTGATTTATGGCCCTCATATATATTATTCAAACATTTGACCTTAAACTTATTTAATACATGTAAAAAAATGTGCTTTATTTATTTAAAATGTATTGCAAACAACACAAGTTTCTCTTTTTTGAATCGGAAATTTGCATGTAATCGGAATACATGTTTTACCTTTTCGGCTTAAATATTATTGAATAGGAACTCTAGAAAGAACTGTTATTCTTTTTAAAGAAGAAAAATCTTTCTTGGAACAGGCTTCACCTACATCTACCTAGAAGTGCCGACCGCCGGTCATTTGACTTCCTACTGGCTAACTACAAAGTGTACCTGTATAGTAAGTTGATAAAAGCTGACAAAATGGATGATGGGTGTGGAAAAAGGAGGTGATTTTAATGTTATTACTGATTGGTGTACAGTATATGGGCTACTTTACCCAAATACTGAATGAATTGTTTTATCTGTAACACCAACAGGCTGTTAAACGTTAGAAAAAAGCTGGTCTTGAGATTTGGGAGAAAAAACATGGCAGTAAGACTCAAAGTAATTTCTAGACAGGATCATAAGAAGTTCCCAGCATGGTCTTTTTTACTGACAAGCGTGAGATGCTGAGACGCCAGACCTTAATCATTTCACCAACAATATAGGAGCATTAGAACAGCAAACTGTGGGGCTGTGGTAGCCTAGCAGGTAAGGTACTGGAGTATGGACCAAAAGGTCCACGGTTCAAATCCCACCTCTGCCAAGCTGCCACTGTTGGGTCCTTGAGCAAGTACCTTAACCCACAATTGCTTGGATTGTAAGACTGTATCAATGGTAAGTCGCTCTGGATAAGGGCGTCTGCTAAATGCTGTAAATGTAAGCTAGACATACAGAATGTTCATATGGTGGGCGGCTATGAAGTGAAGTGAAATAATAAAGGGATGTCTAGATCTAAAATGTAAAGTGTCAATGATGAATAATGGTGAGAGGAAGAGAGAGAGTTCGTGTGAAAAGCATTTACAGAGCCTTATGCGTTATAAGAACTTCTAAAAGCCACTTGAATTGCACTTCAGAAAGTCTGGAGCTTTCATTGTGTATCAGGACGTTGGGAGGTTCTTACACAAGCAAACGCAAAGGTAAAAGTGAGTGTGTTGTTTCTATAAACAAACTGTAAATATGTTTCAAAAAATGTGAAAAAGAACCCTAAAAATGTATACAACAAAACTGCTAGTATGGAGTTTTGTCCCACATTTGCGTCCACAACAGCCTTTGTTCTTCGAAAAGGGCTTTTCACTTGACTTTGGAGCATGACTGAGAGGTTGACTTCTGATGTTAGACAATAAGCCCTGGATTCCAGTGCATTTTCAAAGTGTCTGATGGAGTTGAGGTCAAGGTTCTGTGGAAGTCAGCCAATTGGTAAACCAATTGGTAAACCAATTCTCTGTGGACTTTGTTAAAGGACAGCAGGGCAGAAAATTGATGAACTGTCTCGTTGGAAGCAGAATCTATAAATGTGTCATATTGAGAGTTATTGGGGTATTGGTACAACCCACTTTACTGCCTCTGTTTGTCTATGGAGAATCCAGAAATGTCTGCTTTATGTTATGGATGTGTTACAAGTGAGTATTGCTGAAACAGATCTCAATAATTAGAAGGAGTGTCTACAAAGTTTTTGTCCATATACCTGTCTGTAAAGTCTTACAGTCGTATGAAAAAGTTTGGGCACCCCTGATAATTTTCATGATTTTAGTTTATAAATCATTGGTTGTTCAGATCAGCAACTTGAGTATTGGTACAACCCACAAAATTAGGCAGGTGCATAAATTTGGGCACCCCAACAGAAAAATGACATCAATATTTAGTAGATCCTCCTTTTGTAGAAATAACAGCCGCTAAACGCTTCCTACAGCTTCCAGTCTGGATTCTGGTTGAAGGTGCTTTGGACCATTCTTCTTTAGAAACATCTCCAGTTCAGTCAGGTTTGATGGTTTCTGAGCATGGACGCCCCATTTTTCAGTGATATTTCATGTCTGGGTGACTTAGATGGCCATTCCAGAACGTTGTACTTGGTCCTCTGCATGAATGCCTTAGTAATGTTGAGCAGGGTTTTTGGGGTCGTTGCCTCGTTGCAACTTTGTTCACTGAATTGTTCTTGGACATTGTTCTCAAGAATCGGAATATTAACTGGAATCCCATGCGACCCCTCAACTTTAAACACTATTCCGAGTACCTGCACTGTCCACACATTCCCACCCCACAGTCAATGATGGAACCGCCACCAAATTTTACTGTGGGAGCAAGTGTTTGTCTTGGGATGCCTGTGTTTCTTTTCCGCTCTTGTTATGTCCAAATAACTCGTTTTTAGTTTCATCATCAGTAACACAAGCACTTTTATTATCCAAATGAAGCTGGATGTCCCACATGTGCTGTAGCACCACACCTCAGTGACTCTGTTTGTGGCGTGTCTGCAGAAAAGGCCTTCTTCGGCATTACTCTCCCATACTCCCCTCTCCTTGTGCAAAGTGCGCTGTATAAGTTGAACGATGAACAGTGACAACATTGCAGCAAAATGAGGGGTGTAGTCTTTGGAGGTGTCTGTGGCTTGACTATGACTGGTTCTCACACACCATCCTTCGCCTCTGCCTATCTGAGATTTTCTGGTCTGTGCCACTTCGGGAGTTTTCCTTAACTAAACTGTCCTGTGGTCTTCCATTGCCCTCACTAGTTCCTTCACGTGGAAACTGACAGCTGAAAATCTCTGAGAGAGCTTTTCCTTTCTCTTTCTTTCCCATGGGAACCATGATGTTGAACCACCTTTGGTTTCAGGCCATATGATGAGAGTTTGTTTTGAGGCTCCCATGTTTGCCACCTTCAAGAGATGCAAAGAAGGAGGAAAAACTTCCAATTGCCTTTAAAAACTGTATTTAAAAAAATTAATAAACCCTTTTCCTCAAGTTGGATTCACTTGTGTATTTAGATCAAGGGTCAATGAGCTTACAACATTTTGGGTGTTCCAATAATTAGTGCTAAAGGTATTCAAATGACAAGGTTGGGCCCAAATTTATGCACACTGCCTATTTTTTGTTTTGAATAATACTGCACACTTTCTTTCAAACCTATAAACAAACTTAATTCACTTCTCAAATATCACGGTGCTCACTGCTCTATGATATTTTTTACTTACCTGACATTGCTGAGCTGGACAAAACCAATATTTTAATAAGAAAAATCATGAAATTATCATCATGGGTGCCCAAACTTTTTTTCAATACCCTGTTGCAACGCGGTGCAAATACAGTATTTTGTTCAAGAAGTTGTTTTCCTTAAAACTTTTTCTTTTTCAATACAAACAAACCAATAGCATTATGTCAGACAGTCCCCTACTAATCGAACTAATTTGAACAATCCATGAACAAGTTCGGGCTTCTCAGCTTACATAAAAGCAGTCTAAACAACCACCCACACCACTTGCATTGAACCCAGGTTTCAAGTCCCCCCAGCAGTACTGAGAGAAAATCGTGCAGGAGGTCTTATACAAATACGAGCTAAAAGAATACTATTCTAAAAGGTGCCCCAACACTCCTTCTTTTTTTTTAGCTCTACTGCTCTGGTAGGGTCACCGCAGTTGGTCAATCCGTCTTCCCATCTCATCTCAGCCCTGGTTCCTCTTCATCTTCCTCTGTCACAACTAAACCACCACCTCCACTTTTGGCCTTCTGCTTCTCCTCCCTGCCTGCTGGCTGCAACGCTCAGCATTTCTGTTTTCCCCCTATAACCCACATCCCTCCTCTGCCCTACCAAACCATCCTCCAAACCGTCTACTAACCCACGCTGTCCCTCTAATATACTTCCTTCCTGATCCTGACATCCACATTGACCCATTTGTCATTTTTGTTCTTTTTCCACATGCAGAAGTTTTGTCTCGATCGATAAGATATCATCTTAATACCCTGAGGGACATTGTGTTCTAGCCAGCATATCAATCCAGACAGCACATAAGTACTGGGATAAAGCAGGGTAAACAACTATAAAGAGGAAAAATCACAATTGAAAAGGGGTCCTAATATGCCAACATGCAACAATGGAGAGATCATTTTAACAATCTTAATAAATGACTGCCCGACATAACCAAGAAGTGAAAAAGGAGCCATATTGAATATTTTTTCTGACTAATGTTTAAGCTCCTTAGTTTTAAATCCTGACATCAGTTTTACTATACATAATTCATTCTAATGATTTTCGATACTACACAGCAGGACCTGTGTTTGAGTCTTGCATGCCACGCCCCTTAACTACTGGGCACCAACACTGATATTGCCATGTCTGAGGGAGGAAGATTTGCACTGGATTCATCTACCCACTGCTGCAAAACCGCAGATCCATGAAACGAGAATGCCAGCAAGGGTGGTGAACGATAATTTCAGGCTTAGTCCCCGTTCATCTGAATGGTTCACCCCACACCAATAGATATATAATCGAAAAGACATTGAAAAAGACATGTGGTTGGTGGGGGAAGGGGTGCATACAGGGTCTATTACATACTAAATGTAGTATGATTTGGGAGCAGCATAGTCTGAGAATGTCCTTACATGTGGTATAAGGCAGCAAAATCAAAAAGTGGATTTCGTGAAATGTTTCAACAGATGTGTTCAATGGAAGCAATGGATGCTTAAATCAATAATGTGGGAGGTAATCTCGTGCAGCCTTGCTTAGAAAAGGCAGAACTTGGGGTTCATAGTCAAAGAGTCTTTATGTGATCAGGAACGTTGGGTTTTGCTGTCTTCTGCCCCCGTGTGGTTTGCCAATGTCTCATGTGATCCCTCTTGGCTGTGTTTTCCTACCAGTCTCTCCTCTTTCTAGCTATGCGCTATAGCTAGCGATGCGCCGGGGTCTCATTCTACACTTGCATCAGTGATTGTTAATAGACCTGGTTGCTCTTAATCAATACTAATTGCATTTTCTGGTTTTCTCTCTCCGAGCGGTGTTTCGCAGTTCCGGCCCCACACCATGATGTTCATCTGCTGCAGCTTTCACTCAGCTGCCTTCAAGCAGTCATCAGCCCGCCCCACATTCAAAAACCCGATCCACTTAATGTCAATTGATACTTCACAGTTTATTTGAACTTTTGACTTCAAGACTTTAGTTTCGTCGCTCTTAGATTTAGCCTCTCCGCCGCCCCAGGAGGTTTGGGTCCCTTTTTGAGTCTTGGTCCTCCCAAGGTTTTCTTTCCTATACTCAGGGAGTTTTTTCTTGCCTCTGTCGCCCTATCTTGTCAATTTGGGAATTGGACCTTAGTTATTGGAGATAATCTAAAACTTTAAAGTTTGCTTTGAGACAATGCTGCGCCATTGTAAAAAGCGCTATATAAATAGATCTGCTTGACTTTGAAATCAATTAAATGTAATAACTGCACAGATTTCGTATAGTGACGCTGATGTGGTAAAACATACAAGTGCACTGAAGCTGACACTGGGTGGGTCGCTCCAATTTCAGCAGAGCATCAAAAGCTCTCGCTCCATAATCTTCCCCAGTGGATGAATGAGGTGGTTGCCATTTTTATATCCGAGCAGCACAGAGAGGTAAGAATCTCCCCTCTAAATCGTTCAATGGAAGAGAAAGATTTTCCCATTTTTTGCACTCCGTAAGTATAAACACCTTGAGTTTCAGAGTCCACAGTCTGCTGCAAAATAGATCAGATAGGACTGTTATAGCAACCCACCCAGAATTAAAAGCTTAGTGTTTAGCCTGGCCCTAATTATTTTATCTACGTTTATTACTTGTTGAAAATCTGATGAATGTTTATAGCTCATATTTAATGCAATAATAATAGAAAATCCTAAAGTTTCACAACTTTCAAGCACCACTGTAGATTGTAAAAGGGAAAAGGAGGCTATCCTGTATGATCCCACAATGCAAGAGCTAATGTGGTCACAAAATGACTAACACACGACAGTGGTTGGGTAGCAAATTGTAGCTGCACCACCTGGCACCCACTTCATTTTTATTACTGTTTTGTAATGTGAACTAAGTACAATAGCTAAGCAATGTGGTGTATGTCACAATATGAGCGTTTTAGGGGACTTTGCACTTGCACTTAAGTAGGGATTTATATCTTTGTCAGAAAGAACTGATTAATTGTTGGTGCGATCTGCTCTTGAACCACGCTTGCCTTAAATGTGTGATCACAGAGAAAATTTAATCAGTTTTCGGTGGTGAGGACGGCAGAATGAGGCAGTGCTGATGTATCAATGTTCGACTCTAATGATTTTTGGTTAACTGCCAGATGCAGATTTGCAAAATTGGGATATACAAACTGTCTTTTTAAATACAGTACACAAAACAGCGTGCATTTCTTGATATGTTTGGTATGTTCCCCCCCCCCTTTTGACGTTGCATTTGAGCTGGCATGGACTCCACAAGTGCAAGATCGCAAAATCTGATAATCCGTGTTTCACCAGCATGGTTTCAAATACAGGTACTATGATGGCGATACGGTCCGACAAATTTATCTTAAGTTGAATCATGAATGGATTATATACTAGCGTAGCCTACCTTAAACATTCTTAAACACTAACCTATAGTTGGACAAAATCATTAACACAAAGCTAATTTTGTAATAAAGTGTTGAATATGTCAAATTAAAATTAATATTTCAGAATATGGTTTCTGCTGAATGTGTATTTATGTGTATTATTCTATTCCCATCATAGAAAGTTGAAATGGTGTAAACAAGACCATCATAAAACCCGGGAGCACCTGTATATGTAAAACATTTGTTGCAAAGCTTTAGGGTGTGTTTTGGGACATAATCCTGCTGCAGTATGAATTTTTCTCCACAAAGATCCAAACAAGTATTTCCACTAGTATTCTAAGACCTTTTGCCCCAGCAGTACATAATTTCAGTTCAGGTAGAATGATGGCCTTTCACATAGAAGAGGTTTACAGTGTTAACCTTCAGGACATTATTGCCAGCAGTGCAGTATACATGATGCAGTGTGCTGACAGAGATCAACCAGCCAGCGAAACAAGCATGTGATGTTATGTGAATGTTTTGTGAACCACCTAGCTTTGGGTTATGGCAACATACATCATTTATACTCTCTGAAGTTTCAGGGCAAAGGAATTTTGAATGTGTGCTTGTAGATGAACCTGTTGTGTGTAGGTACAATACTACATATGACTGAAATTCATATGCAGAATGCATTCCAGATACTAAAAAGCACTTCAAGATATTCTGTTTGAAAAAGTGATAGCCCTGCCTCCCCTTGTTAAAATATAACTTTTCTCATAGTCTGGAAAGGGTTATAAAGCCATTTCTAAAGCTTTGGGACTCCAGTAAACCACAGTGAGAGCCATTATCCACAAATGGCGAAGACATGGAACAGTAGTGAACCTGCCCAGGAGTGGCCGGCTGACCAAAATTTCCCCAAAGCGCAGAGCTCGTCCTCAGTTTTTTTTCTTCAGAACACATCTTGATTGATCCCCAAGACTTTTGGGGAAACATCTGTGGACTGACGTGGACGAAATTTGTGGGCGAGGACTCTTTGGAAAAGGTGTGTGTCCCTTACATCTGGTGTAAAAGTAAACACAGCATTCCAGAAAAGAACATTATAGCAGCAGTAAAATATGCGGGTGGTAGTGTGATGGTCTGGGGTGTTTTTGCTTTGCTTCAGGACCTGGAAGACTTGCTGTGATAAATGGAACTATGAATTCTGCTGTCTACCAAAAAATCCTGAAGGAGAATGTCTGGCCATCTGTTCATGACCTCAAGTTGAAATTAACTTGGGTTCCGCAGCAGGACAATGATCCAAAACACGCCAGCAAGTCCACCTCTGAATGGCTGAAGAAAAACAAAATGAAGACTTTGGAGTGGCCTAGTGCAAGTCTTGACCTGAATCCTATTGAGATGCTGTGGCATGACCTTAAAAAGGCCGTTCATGCTGGAAAACCCTCCAATGTGGTAATTGTGTGAATTACAACAATTCTGCAAAGATGAGTGGCCAAAATTCCTCCACAGCGCTGTAAAAGACTCACTGCAAGTTATTGCAGCTAAGGGTGGCCCAACCAGTTATTAGGTTTAGGGGGCAATCACTTTTTCACACAGGTAGTACACCATGTAGTTTTGGATTTTTTTCTCCCTTAGTAATAAACACCTTCATTTAAAAACTGCATTTTGTGTTTACTTGTGTTGTCTTTGACTAATATTTAAATTAGTTTGATGTTCCAAAACATTTAAGTGTGACAAATACGTAAAAAAATAGGAAATCAGGAAGGGGGCAAACACTTTTTTCACACGACTGTATATAAATATCATAGTCTAACCTACCTTAAACAAGCTTAAAACACTTAAATTAACCTACAGTTGAGTAAAATGTTGGATAAAGTGTTGAATATCTCATGTAATTTACTCTGAACGTGGCATGGTTGTTGGTGCTAAACAGGCTGGTTTGAGTATTTCAGAAACTGCTGATCTACTGGCATTTTTATGCCCAGCCATCTCTAGGGTTTAAGAACACGGTATGAGGTTTAAGGTCTGAAAAAATAAATATCCAATGAGTGTTAGTTCTCTGGGAGAAAATGCCTTGTTAATGCCAGAGGTCAGAGCAGAATGACCAGACTGGCGACTGGCAACTAAAGCTACAATTTGCTCGGGCTCACCAAAACTGGACGACAGAAAAATGGTAAAATGATGCCTGATCTGATGTGTCTCAATTTCTGCTATGACATTCAGATGGTAGGGTCATAATTTGGTGTAAGCCACATGAAAGCATGGATCTATCCTGCCTTGTATCAACGGTTCAGGCTGGTACAGGTGGTGTAATGGTGTGGTGGATATATTCTTGGCACACTTTGGATTGTTTAATACCAGCTGAGCATCATTTAAACTCAACAGCCTATCTGAGTATTGCTGCTGACCATGTTCATCCCTTTATGACAACAGTGTACCATCTTCTGCTACTTCCAACAGTAACACCATGTCACAAAGCTCATTCTTAGATCCTAGACTGGTTTCTTGAACATGACAGTGAGTTCACTGTACTCAAATGGCCTCCACAGTCACCAGATGTCAAGCCAACAGATCACCTTTGGAATGTGGGTGATGTCAATATGGGCCAAAAGCTCTGAGGATTGTTTGTGCACCTTGCTAAATCTATGCCATGAAGAATTAAGGCAGTTCTGTAGGCAAAGGGGGTCCAACTACATATATCTCAGTGCTTCACAAGCTGTTGTAAGTACATAATCAACATGTAATTCAGTTTATTTATTTAGCAATATAAATCATAAAGCTGAATCATGGAGTATCCCATCACATCCAGAAACACTTATTTTTACAGCTGTCCCTTTATTATAGATTGAAAAAAGAAAAAAAAACGTGTTTCACGCGACCCATTTTGTTAGAAACCCTCAGAAGTACTTAATTTTGTGATATTTTAGTTTAACAAACAAACATTACTAAATAATCTAGTGTTCATCTTCACATTTCGTGTCAGTATGGTCTCTGGTATTTTTTTCGCCTTGTCTTATTTGAAATAATTGGATGCAGCCTTTGGTTCACAACAAAAGATTAAAATGACAGCATAATTTGACAGCAAAACACTAGTGCTTCATTAACAGCATATTACCATTTCTGTTTTAGAAAAGGCCTCGTTAGCGGCATCAGATGCTGGTTGCAGTGCTGAATAAAGTACCCACAGCGAGTATCCATCTTCACTTATCACAAGTCTGCAGCTGCTACCAGAATCTGATATTAAAGATAAGAATATTTATTCTGTATCTGCTCAGCTTCTGTTGTAAATGTCTGGCTACATTTAGAAGCAACAAGACTGTGTCTTGTTGCCATAGTGAGCCAAAAGACTGTTCCAGGGAGGTGGGTGGATGCTCATTTGACACTCACAGGGAATCACACTTGCACACACTTGGCTTTTAAGGCATAGGAGAGTCCCTTTCTTTAGTGGTATGAGCATGGAGCTGTGTATATGCACTCGAGCAATGATTCATCGATGAACCTGATATGTTAGGCAGGAATTTAGTGGTCTTTTTATGCTGGAAGTGGCTACTCTACAGCATAGGCATCGTTTTAATATACCCACCCCTGTTAATCGTTCCTGCTCATAGCCTCTTTGTGATTTTGTTTCTAGCAGTGTGATGCTTTCTTCTGGCTGTTAGATTTGGCTGAGATTCTAATTCTTGAAAAAACACGTTATTTAAAAAATGTGGTTAGGTTATGTAGAGGAGGGTGGAGTTTTTCTTCGTTTAACCTGCCAGTAAACCTCAGCTCTCCTGCAAGCCTAAACGCTCAGCTTTTTTCCACACAAGAAACAATTGCTAGCCCCCGGCCCTTGAATGAGAATTGTAAGAGAGACTGTAAAAGAGTCTTACAGATTAAAGGAGTGTCTAGATGGGATTAGAGCACTGTGTTAAAATGCACTAGTGTGCATCTCTGAGCTTGGTTTATCCCAGCACGTCTTGACCCATGAGGAATGCAGTTTGTGTTCTTTACTCAATCTCCACTATTCAACCTTTACAAGCTAATAAATCTCTCTCTGGATGCAGCTAATAATCCACGTGAGAAAACAGCTGCGATTGTATCGCATCACCATCTTACAAAGCTGTAATCACAGCTATTCCCCAATCCTGTGTGATGGTACCATGGTGGCCATTGTCATTAGGGACATGCAACTGCATATTACACTAATCACCGTTCCCATTGTTAATGTACTGGTGGCTGTTAAAGTCATTATTCAAATGTCCTGCATATCACTTTGGGAGAAGTTTTCAAACAAGCTGAGACTGAAGAAGCGTGGGCTTGAAAGTTTGTTGGACCCTTTTAGAATTTTGCTATATTGCTATAAATATTAACCTAACGCAGCAGCAGATTTTTCAGTCCAAAAAAGTAGATAAGGAACCCAGTTAAACAAATGCGACAAAAATATTATAACTTGGTCCATTTATTTATTGAGGAAATGATCCAATATTACTATTAGTGAGTGGCAAAATATGTGAAACCTTCTTTGAGTATCTTGTGACCCCCTGTGCGGCAATAACTAATTCAGAATTCATTGTTCCATCAATGATTGCAAGCCGTCCTCCGCCCGATGCCAAAATGGCCCAAACCATGATACTCCACCACATTTCACAGATGGGATAGTTCTTGCTGGAATGCAGCGTTTTTCCTTTTCTCCAAAGCACAACCTTTCTTTTAAAAACCAAAAAGTTCTATTTTGGTCTCATTCATCCGTCCACAAAACTTCTTCCACTAGCTTCGGCTCGTCAACGTGATTTCTTTGTCAACTGCAAACGAGCAGCATGTTCTTTTTTGGAGAGCAGTGGCTTTCTCCTTGCAAACCCTGCCAGCACCCATTGTTTTTCAGTGTTCTCTGATCTTTGACTCATGAAACATTAACATAGCCATTGTGAGAGAGTCCTTCATTTGGTTAGAAGTTACCCTGGGGTCCTTTTGTGACCTCACCAACTATTACACAAACAACACCCTTGTTCTTGGAGTGATTCTTTGGTTTGTCGACCCTCCTGAGGTAGGTACCAATGTCTTGAAAATTTCCCTCCATTGTACACAATCTGTCTGACTGTGGATTGTGGAGTTCAACTCCTTAGAGAGTTTTTGTAGCCTTTTCCAGCCTGAAGAGCATCACAAACTCTTTTTCGGAGCTCCTCAGACATCTCCTTTGTTTTGTGCCCATGATACAACACTTCCACAAATGTGTGTTGTGAAGAGCAGACTTTTGATAGATCCCTGTTTCTTTAAATAAAACAGGGTGCCCACTCACACCTGATTGGCATCCCATTGATTGAAAACACCTGACTCTAATTTCACCTTCAAATTAACTGCTAATCCTACAGGTTCACATACTTTTGCCACTCACTAATATGTAATATTGGATCATTTTCCTCAATAAATAAATGACCAAGTATAATATTTTTGTCTCATTTGTTTAACTGGGTTCTCTTTATCTACTTTTAGGACTTATGTGAAAATCTGATGATGTTTTAGGTCAGTTATGCAGAATTATAGAAAATTCTCAAACTTTCAAGCACTCAACTCAGCAAGGGATGAATGTGCTATGTGAGACGTTGCCGGCTTGAATATAATTGAAACTTAAAATATACAGATAATAAATCTATATTCATATTCAAGGTACGATGATGGGCTATTAAATACCAATTTTTGGCTTTCCTTGTGTAGCATATCCTATGCTTTATTTAACATAAAACACCACTCATATGATGCGTTAGGTAGGGTGGTGTTAGCAGTGTGCCCCCTCCCGGTTGAAACGAAACCTGCGCCACTGCTCCACAGTTCACGCTTATGACAATACTCTATAGTGTAGACATTACATTTTTTCTATAACAAACGATAGTTTTTCTATGATGTCCTATGGCATCTTATGCTTTTCCTATGATAAACATTTACATTTATTATCATTTAGCAGACACCCTTATCCAGAGCGATTTACAATTGGTACAACCTACAATCCAAGCAATTGTGGGTTAAGAATATTGCTCAAGGACCCAACAGTGGCTTTGAACTTTGGACCTTTTACTCCATAGTCCAGTACTATCATAAATAAGTATAAATAAGTACAAAGTACAAATAGTATAAATCTTAAAGGTTACTCATTCCCTTTTGGTTGTGTGCAGCTAGAGAGGTATGTTTATTCATGTTCATATTCCCTTGTGTGTGTTTATATTTTGGCTCTACAGTACGTGTGATCATTAATGTGTGTTTGTGCATTTCCTGAAGGGAGTGATGTGCATAACAGTTTAGGCTTCGGGTGCTGTGTAGATGGTACTTTTGAAAATACCCTTTATATTTACATTATAGTAGCATACAAAGACGATGGTAATGTCTGGTCAATGACCATTTCAATCAATGACCTGTTTCACAGAACATAATGGAGTTAAATGGTGCATACCAGAATGTAGTTTCCTATGATACGCTATGGCATTCCTATGATTCTCTGGGCAAGTTGATGTCCATTGAATTCTAATGTGCACAAATTTCTACTTTCACAAATCCTAACTTGCACAACACAAAGTAGAATGCAAGAAAGGTTACTGTCATGCACTCTCACAACGATTGGCCTTTCTATCCACCGTATGCTTATTTCCTACCCCATCCCTACAAAAGCTATCCCACTAAGACCCGCTGTGCCAAGCTGTAAGTTTGAGCAGAAAGATGTGTGGAGAGTTTTGAAACTGTGAATTTGTAGTGAGCTATTTAAGTCTTAAAAGTGCCCAGGATTTAAAGTCTGCAGGACAGAGTCAGAACAGAACAGAGATGAGCAGCATCTGCTGACCTAGTTCTGTGATTAAGTCAACAGTAACCACAGACACACTATGAGCACACATTTAGCAGTGTTTGAAAAGGTCACACCACTCAAGTTACAGATAAGCTCATCCTAGCACTGCACAAAGGTGCACCAGAATCAATCACAGTGAAGGTCCAAATGTGATCTTCAGCGCAGCTATTTTTACCCAGAGAAAATTGAAATGAACTTGGTCCACGAGATGGTAAAGTTTTCAGTTTAACCTACTATTAAGCTAGTCTGTTGGACTATAGACGGTACTGAAGACACATGCCACATGCTATAGGTGAACATCTGATGATGTTTTAGATCAATATTCCACCTTGCTAGATGCATCTGAGTCTAAAGTGCTCATCGAGATGGGGACTGGGCTTGAAGTTGTCACATGACCAGACCAGAACTGACCCCACATTATGTTATATTACCACTTGGCAGATATGGTACCAATTTCAAGCACTCTGGTTATATTACTCACAATAAACATACCTTCTTAATAACCTTATTGACCAAAAATGAGATTTATCTGCATTAAAACAAGTTTACAATTAAGATTTCGTTTTTGTGGACACATCACAGATAAGCATTTTATATGAGATGTGATATAAACATCTCCTATTCAATATTACATCCAATAAAAGTAGAAGAAAGGTTCCTGTGTACTGATTTTGCAGAAAGCCCTACACAGAGCTCCCTGCTAACCCATTCCAATGCATTTTTATCAAATTGTTATGCACACGCTAGTTCTTCACACAATAGGTATCCATTTAATCAATAGTCTTCTCTAACACTCAATGCTAGAGACAGGAATAACTTTTCTGGTTCTGCCTGCTGTGTTGTGTGCATTACTCTGATCTTCTGATCGACTGCGAACTGCTTGTGAAACTGCTAAATCAATGAGAAGATAGCAGCCGTGTTTCCATCAGCCTCCATATTTCTTTTGTATACTCCTGTCTCTGTATTGCATTATTTATGATTCAAGAATGAAAGGATGGTTAAAGAAATTTATTAGGAAATTTAAGGACATTTGTCAGTAAGAGCTCAGAAGCAATGCATAACATTTTTCTGGGGTATTTTCAAATGGTCTACTCAATTCCATACACGTGTAAATAGTGGACTCATTGTTCATCCACATAGCATCATTGGTCAAAGACTTCAGTTAATTTTCTCATCAAAAATTCAGATGGAAAAAAAATGTCATCCAAGGGATTTTGACCATGGCATTGTTGCTGGTGTCAGATGGAGTGATTTGAGTATTCCAAGAACTGCCAACCTAATGTTGTTTTCACACACAGCAGTTTCTGAGAGGAACACATAGTAAGCTGCAGATGGAGATGGAGCACTCATTAATGAGATAGATCATAAAATGGACAGACTTGTTTGAGCTCTTAGAAAGGCTACAGTAAATTGACCCTCTACAACGTGGTGAATAGGAAAGCATTTCTGAATGCACAGGCCCCGTGAACCATAATGCAGATTGGCTATGACAAGCAGAATACCATATTTTTATATCACTCATGAGAGCCAAAACAGGGCACAGCTTTGTACAGTTGGAATCAACTTTAAACTACTCTGCAGCAAGTACAGTGGTGCTTGAAAAGTTTATGAACCCTTTAGAATGGTTCTATTTTCTTGGCATAAAAACATGACCTAAACATCTCCGATTTTCCACACACAGTCTAAAAGTAGATAACGAAACCCTTAAACAAATGAACAAAATATTATACTTGGTCATTTATTTAATGAATGAAAATAATCCATATTACATATTAGTGAGTGCAAAAGTCTGTAACCTCTAGGGTTGCAGTGAATTTGAAGGTGAAATTAAGCGTCAGGTGTGTTTTTTTCCATCATGGGATGACAATCCAGGTGTGGAGTTGGGCACCCTGTTTTATTTAAAGAACAGTGATCTATCCCAGTCTGCTCTTCACAACACACGTTTTGTGAAGTGTATTCATGGCATGAAAACAAAGGAGATTTTTGGGGGGGGGGGGTGGAGGACTCAGAAAAGAGTTTTTGAGGCCCCCTCAGGACTGGAAACGGTTACAAATCATCTCTAAAGAGTTTGGAACTCCACCAATCCACAGTCAGACAGATTGGTGTACAAAATGGAGGAAACTCAAGACCATTGTTAACCCTCCCCCCCAGGGTGGTCGACCAACAAAGATCACTCCAAGAGTCAGGCATGTAATAGTTGGTGAGGTCACAAGGAGCACAGGGTAACTTCTAACAAACTTAAGGCCTCTATCGACATTGGCTATGTTACTGAGTTCACCATCATAAGAACACTGAACAACAATGGTGTGCATGTCAGGTTACAATGAGAAAGCCACTGCTCTCCAAAAGAACATTGCCTCTCGTCTGTAGTTTGCTAAAGATCTCGTGGGACAAGCCAGAAGGCTTATTGGAAGAATGTTTTGTGGATGATGGAGACCAAAATAGAACTTTATGGTTTAAAAGAAAAGCGTTATGTTTGGAGAAAGGAAAACACTGCATTCCAGCATAAGAACCTTATCCCATCTGTGAAACATGGTGGTGGTAGTATCATGGGTTGGGCCTGTTTTGCTGCATCTGGACCAGGACGGCTTGCCACCATTGATGGAACAATGAATTCTGAATTCTATCAGAGAATTCTAAAGGAAAATGTCAGGACATCTGTCCATGAACTGAATCTCAAGAGAAGGTGGGTCATGCAACAAGACAACAAATTTACAGTTTTCTAATTGCTTCTCCCTGTGTGATAATGGATGTTTTCACAAAGTCCCTACAAACTGGGTGCTGAAAAGCATTTATTTATTGAAAACAGGATAAGGTGTTGCACTACAGACCAGAAAGTCCAGGGTTCAAATCCGACTTCTGCAAAGCTTCCACTGCTTTCCTTGAGCAAGACCCTTTACCCACAACTGCTTGGACTGTAGACTGTATCAGTTGTAAGTGACTCTAGATAAGAGCATCCGCTAAATGATTACAAGTAAGTAAAGTAAAACACTGTGGACTGTGGTGACACGGTGGCACAGTGGTCAGCACTGTCCAGCTCCAGAGACACGGGTTCAAATCCAGGCTGGTATGTAAGAGTCCTCCTGATACTTCAGGTTTCCTTCCACATCGTAAAGTTTAAAAGTGTGCCTGTGTTTACTTTGATGGACTGATGTTTTTTATCGGGTTGGTCCCAGCCTTGCACCCTGTGCTGCTGAGTTCTGTTAACATGTAACTTGAGACAGCACAGTGCTGAATCTGCAACTCTCTTTCTTTGCACCTTCACTACCCTTTTGTTGGCACTCTTACTACTGAGACTGTATAATAAATCTAATCACGTACATCTTCAGGATTAGACAACGACTGTTGATGCTCAGAAAGTAACTGCCCTTTGGGGGAAAATTAAGATTTCTCATTTATGTTTAGTTAAGCTTTGGCTCTAAACAGTAGATCAGGGCACTTGCTCTAGAAAACAGCAGTCCTTAAGGAGGCTGATTAAAAGCTCACCATTTCAGCCTGAGAATGGTTGCCAGCACTGTTTCCATGGTTATTGATGAGCGCAAGGTGATTATAAATGTGGAGTCGAGTGCTTCAGTTTGATCACACTGTGCCATGGTTGCCATGGAGACATAAAGCCTTTTTTTAAATATGAGATTATTTTTGCGACACATTTTATGTTACTGGAAAGGTCAGAGCTGGCTGACATTCACAGGTCCATTAGTGGCCCGAACACAGCAATCAACAACTGCGATAGTGCTTACGCAAATGAGCAAGAGAGCTGAGACAGCTTAGTGCAATTGTGCTGAATATTCTTGCTGTGTCTGTGTGTTTTGTGCACTTGCACATGCAAATGAGAGATTTAAAAAGAATGAGCAGGTTAAGAAGCATTACAACAAATCAAGAAAACGGGGACTATTTTCCGCTGGTCCATTTCCTTGTAGCACTTGGAGGATTACACTGCATCTGTAGTAGTACAGAAAGGATTCTGCATCCCGTCACCTATTTTTGTGTTTTCAGTCCCTGTTCCCCAATCTCTCACTCACCTGTTCCTACTGCCTGTATGGATAATGTATTTAATTGTGTGACATCAGGATCTCTACTCCAGTGTTGCTGATTCACACGGACGTGTCGATAATAATATGTTCCAGCAGAAAAAATGCAACACAGACAGTACTGTTTCTATGGATACAAAGCCGCGAGCATGTGCTACGTGATGGCAGTCCACCTTGTCATAGCACGTACACTCATGAAATACTATCAGATTTGCTAGCAAGGCTTTTGCCACCTGTCTGGTTTCACCAGTGCCCTCTCTCACTCTGCCACTGCCATTAATCACAATGCCAATGTCTTTGTTTAGCCTGAGATGTTTGCCAAGCTATTAAAACTTGCTGTGCAGGTTTATTTGTCATGCCTGTACAGTTGCTATAGCAAAACCATCATTCGCTGTCAAAATACAGAAGCAGTTTTGATTTCTTCAGAATAGAACTGATTGTTTCTTGAAGATTCCACTCCTAGCAGTGCATGTTAAGTTAACAAATTCACTGCTTTGGGTTTTCAGAGACCTTACTCATCCAGGGTACAGATCATTAAGGAGTAGAAAGTGTAAAGCACCAAGAACGACTTGCGTAAATATTGATAAATCACTGAAGCTACAAGGAGGCCACTGGCAACATCTCAGCCATAAAGATTTGTAAGTGCTTCAATCTGTGCATTGGATGCCAATCTCATGAGCTTTTACACAAAGCTGGCCTGTAGGGTACAGTAGGGTGGCAAGAACAAAGACAAGCACCACACCTTGTCTCATTTGAGCTTTTGATTCTTGGCACTGAAATCCAAGCATTGTGTTTGGCGAAACTCAAACAATACCCAACACACACTATACTTATTGTGAAGCATGGTGGTGACAACGTTATGTTGTTGGTGTGTTTTTCCTCATTTCTAACATTGCAATTGGTCAGGATTAAAGGGGAAATGGAT
>JAJAGP010004658.1:0-45480 GCA_025084515.1 Ancistrus triradiatus
GATGTGTGTGTGTCTTACCAGGTTCTCCTGGTTGCGTGCATTCACTCGGTCTTCCTCTCCATGCATGTACTTCACTTCCTCAACCCCCTTCATCCTGTACTCATCTAAACAGAAAGAGAGTTTATTTTGTAATAACATCACGTTTCACGTCATGGCTATGTTCATGTTCTACATCCATCTTCAACCTTTGAGAGATAGAGAGAGAGAGAGAGATAGGTTGTTTTTCTTTGTTTATTTATTTAACGTGGCGTATGCATCAATGGATATTCACAACAGGAGCAAGGTTCCATTAACATTCATACTGGGTCAATTTAGAGCGACGAATGGCTTGTTCGTTTGTTCGTTTGATGTCACTTTCAGCATCACTGGCCATTTCAGCGACACACACAAGGTTACACCAAGACTAGTCATGTACACACTCAGGTTGGGTCAGTTAGGCGTAATTAATTAACCGTCTTTGGACTGTGGGAGGAAACCGGAGTACCTGGAGTAAACCCAGAAAGACACGAGGAGGGCATGCAGACTCCACACAGGTGGAGCTTTAAGGCAATCATGCTGACCACTTGTGCCATCATGTCACCCGGGAGAGAAAGAGTGAGCGAGACAGCAAAGGGAAGAGTGTTCAATCTTTTTTGCAAACCCCAGGCGTTCTTTCATGTGTCTTCTACCGAGGAAATTCTTCTGTCTGGTCACTCTGCCATAAAGTCCAGATTGGTGGAGTGCTGCAGTGATGGTTGACCTTCTAAAAGTTTCTCCCATCTGCACACAGGATGGGAGAACCAGTGACCATTGGCTTCTTGGTCTTCTCTCTTACCAAGGCCTTAGTTTGGTGGAGCGGTGGAGCTCTAGGAAGAGTCCTGGTTGTTCCAAACAATAATGATGGAGGCCACTGTGCTCTTAGGAACTTTCAGTGCAGCAGAAATGTTTTTGTAGCCTTCTCCAGATCTGTGGCTCCACACATTCCTGTCTCTGAGCTCTACAGGCAGTTGTTTCCTCCTCATGGCTTGGTTTGTGCTCCGATATGCACCGTTAGCTGTGAGACCTTATATAGACAGGTGTGAAATCATGTCCAATCAACTGAACTGGATCTAATCAAATTGTAGAAACATCTGAAAGATGATCAAGAGAGATGGATGCATCGTGTGTGTGTGTGTGTGTGTATATATATATATATATATATATATATATATATATATATATATATGACAGAGAGAGAGAGACAGAGAGACAGAGACAGAGATTATTTGAACATCAGGCAGTGAGATTTCTCTTCCAACAAGAAGATAACACACATATTCATGCACACACCTGTCTGGACACATGCATGTCGTCACACTGCCAAGCAAAACACACACACACACACACACACACACACACACACACACACACAGTGTTATAGGGGACAGGTAATAATCTGTAAAGGCTTTGCGAGGGCCAAATCCACCATTTGTTGATAAGGCAGGCTGTGTGTGTGTGTGTGTGTGTGTGTGTGTGTGTGTGTGTGTGTGTGTGTGTGCACGCGCGTACATTCTTGTACAAACAGGGATGTGTTTGAGCTTGCACATACTCATGCCCACACTTCCATGTAGAAAAACTAAAACCACTAGAAAGTGGAGAGACTCCTGCTCTGCATCTCCAGCCTTTACCCGTCTTTAACTAGTAACAGTAATCGGACTCCCATCAAAACTGTAACCCTGAGATGAAGACGAGAGATTTATTTAAGCACTAATACGTCAGTAACATTACATATAACTCATGAACAGATGATGATATTGCTCAGAGGAGCGAGGAAATGTTACATTCATAAGTCATACTTGAACGAGAGTCAGAGAGAGACAGAGAGAGAGAGAGACAGACAGAGAGAGAGAAAATGGACCACGTTTCTCACGCCCCTGTCTGCCACAGGATTTTTTATTTGTGTGTTAACCACAAACGCAAACAGCTGGACTTTTTACACCCTACTGAGAGCCAAGAGAGAAACTACACGTCAAACACTGTATCCAATTTGCTTCCGTCTGTCTGTCTGTCTCTCTCTCTCGGTTTCTTTAACACGGTCTCATTTTTGTCTGAAATAGATTTACAACCTGCTACATTACCACCTCTGTCTCTGTCTGCCTCTCTGTCGGTCTGTCTGTCTTTTTTTGTCTGTCTCTGGAGGTCTGTGTTTATCTCTGTCTCTGTTGGTCTCTAATGGTGAGTCTCTGCCTGTTGATCTCGTCTGCCAAATGTCCTTAAATGGTAGGTTTCTGCTCTGTCGGTCAGTCGGTCCTCACTGTCCAGCCATGTTCAGTCTCCATCATGGTTGGTCAGCCCTATGAATTACTGTCAGTGAATTAGGTTTTGTCGGTAGGTCTTGCTGAGTTGGACTGTCCTCATTAGTCAGTCCACCTCTGTCTCTATTAGTCGTTCTCTGTCTCTTTTGGCCAATCCTCACCGGTCAGTCTCTTTGTCCATCTAGCTCTGGTTGGTCTCTGCCAGTCTGTTTTCTCACTGACTGTTGGTCAGTCTCTTTCGGTGTCCTTCAGGGCCTGTCAGTCAATTTGTCCTCAGTGGTCAGTCTGTCTTGGTCAGTCTCTTATCAGTCAGACTGTCTCTGTTGATCACCATCTGTCAGTGAACTGTGCCAGTCTCTGCCTGTGGATCTCTGTCTCTGCCAGCCAGTCTGTCCTCATTGTCAATCTCTGTCAGTCACTCGGTCTCTGTCTTGGTTTTCCAGCATCTGAATCTGTCAGTTGGATTTCGTCTCTGCCCAGAAGTCTCCATCTCTGTCGGTCCACCTCTGCCTCTATTAGTCAGTCTCTGTTGGTCAGTTCTCACTGGTCAGTCTTTTTGTCCATCTACCTCTGGCTGGTCTCTTGTCAGTAGCTGTCTGTTGAGCAGTCTCTTTCAGTGTCAGTCAGGGTCTGCCAGTCAGTTTGTCCTCAGTGGTCAGTCTGTCTCGGTCAGCCTCTTATCAGTCAGTGTGCCTTTTGCCGGTCTGTCTCTGTCTATATTGGTCAGTCTGTGCCTCTGATCATTATCAGTCAGTGAACTGTCTCTGTTTGTCTGCCTGTCTCAGTTTCTAATGGTCAGACTCTGCCAGTGGATCTCTGTCTGGTGATCAGTCGGTCAGAAGCCTCATTGTCGACCTCTGTCAGTCAGTCAGTCTCGGTCTTGGTTTTTCAGTCTCTGAATCTGTCAGTTGGACTTCGTTTCTGCCCAGACGTCTGTCTCTGTCTGTCCACCCCTGCCTCTATTAGTCAGTCTCTGCCTGATGGTCTCTGTCTCTTTCAGTCAATCTGTTTGTAAGTCAGTTCTCACTGGTCAGTCTCTTTTGGTCTCTGACTGGGTCTGTCAGTTGGGTTGTCCTCACTGGTCAGTCTGTCTCTGTCTTTGACAGTCGGTTGATCTCTCTGTTGATCATTATCCGTCAGTGAACCATCTCTGCCTGCCTGTCTGTCCTCATTGTCAATCTCTGTTAGTCAGTTGGTCTCTGTCTTTATTGATCACTCTCTGAATCTGTCAGTGGACTCGGGTCTATGGCTGGAAGTTCACTTCTTTTGGTAATAGGTCCTCATTAGTCAGTCGGTCCGTCCGACTCCGTCTCATTAGTTCCGTCTCCGTCTCTTTCAGTATAGTTTGTGGCCATTCCTCACGGTCGGTCTCAGATCTGTATAAGTTGTGGTATCTGTTTTTTCTGTCTCAATCCAAGTCAATGGCAACTCGTAATCCACCTGTTCCTTTCACCGTGCTTTGTACATATGTCGCTTGTCTCTGTGTGTGTTCTCATTGTCTGTCCTTTCCTCGGTTCTGCACTGTGTGGTGTGTGGTGTGTGTGTGTGTGTGTGTCTCATTAGCACTGCACTGTATCACACTGTATCAGCTGCTCCACACTGACACAATAACCGGCTGTTCACCTCCCATCTGTCTCTCACAGTCACCAGTTTGACTCGGTCACCCTAACACACACTCACTCGGTTTCTCTTTTTCTCAGTAAGTTGCTCAAAAAGGCTGTAAAATGTAAATCTGCAGCGTCTGTAAATGTAAAATAGAAACTGGACGCTAAGCATGAAGATCATCCCATCACCTGTACAGGTGCACTTGTAGCAGAAGCATTCACTCCTGTGATAAATCTGATTCAAAATCCGTTCTCACAGAAATATGTGATATAAACTCCAAACTTCAATACTTAAATAATAAAACCTCATGCTACACACGGCATCAGTGATTGTTAATAGACTCTGTGCTCTTAATCAATAACTAACTACATTTTCTGTTTTCTCTCCGAGCTGTGTTCCGGTACCAGTTCCAGCCACACATGATGTTCATCTGCTGCAGCTTCACTTAAGCTGCTTCCGTCATCTGCTCCAGCCCCACCATACCCGGGCCACTTAATGCCAACATATGCATAGTGCATATGTCACATTTTATTTGAACTATGACTCCATGACTTTAGTTTCGCTCTTAGATTTATCATCTACGCCGCCGTCCCTTTTTGAGTCTTGGTCCTCCCAAAGTTTCTTCCTCATAACACTCAGGGAGTTTTTCCTTTCCGCCGTCACCCTAGGCTTGCTCAATTTGGGATTGGACATAGATATTAGGAGATAAACTTGTAAAGCTGCTTCGAGACAATGCTCCATTGTAAGAAGCACTATATAGATAGATCTGACTTGACTAAAATCCTTCATTAAATTATGCTTTCTTTAATATCCATGTTTTTAGAGGCAGCGTGTTGCTCGTCCGATAAGCTCCTGTTGAGCTGTTCTGCCTGACAACCAAGCTCTGATTGGTCAGCCTGATTTTAATGTTACGCAGCGTCGCGGTCCATTAATTTCGCGTTAATATACGCATGCTCTTTTTCTGCACTTATCGGATTATGAAGTGCATGTAAACGCACTCACTGAAAGCAGGGGGAGTTTCAAAAGTACACGAACAAGGTAGGAATGTTTCCATCTGAAATAACGTAAACAGGAACTCGCTATTATTAAACATGCGAACCATTTCCGAAACGGGGTACGTTCAGAGAGTGGGGTTCAACTCTAATAATACTGCTCTCAGAATGATCCACCAGCATGATCAGGCAAATCATGCAATGAGACGAGGTTAATGGCGGCACTAAATCTTATTACATCAATAATGGATCAGCACTAACTGTGTGTGTGTGTGTGTGTGTGTGTAGCTGTGTACTGGAACCAGAGTGCTTTCTAAACACACTGCTACTCCTGCTTCCTCTGTCTCTCTCTGTGTGCAGGTAGGAGGCAGATTTCAGTCACACTGTGGTGTAGCAACAAAGGAAAAATAGCAAGCTGACTCATTTACAAACAAGCTGACACGTTCCGCTTAACATGAAGACACCCGAGCGTCTCCGAGCCCGAGGATGAAACGCTCAGCGGCGTCTCCTCAGGCAGGAAGATGAAATGTGGGGCCGCTACGGGTTATAAGCAACTAGCCGTGAACAAATGTTAGCAAAACAGCTTCATACATGACTAATAGTTTAACTTTTAAAAGCTGAAAATAGCAAAATAGTCATACACAGCCTACACACACACACACACACACACAACGTCTGTATTACTAGAAGTGTCAGTTCCACCGACTGTGCATGACTGTAGCTAAACAATGCTATATTACTATGCACAATATTCACACACAAGCTTGTGTTCCTATCATTGTGGGGACTTACACCGACCCTAACCTCTGCCCCAGTAACCTAAAGGAAATCTTTGGCTTTTTAGGGTTTTCAAAAGAAGGAAAACCCAAAAACCCAAATTACCTTGATGAGGACCAGCAAAATGTCCACACAAAGTAAATCAGTGTCAGTAATCCTAACTTTATGGAGACTTTCCATTGATGTAACGATTACTGGAGCTAATTAATGCCACACCTACACCAGTTATTCATAAGAAAGTCATAGTTTCTGTACAAAAAAGCCATTTTCTTCACAGGGACCAGCCAAATGTCAAAAAGTCAGGCTGTCCCCACAATGTACTATAAACATGCCCTACATGCATCTTGCTATGCTCGTGAGAACTTTCCATTGACATAACGAGTACTGTCGCTAATTACATGGTGCAACTACACCTAACCCCAACCTTAGCCTCAATAAATGTGGAGAGCTTTTGACTCTTTTGGGTTTTCAAATAAAAGTTGCCTTTTTGGTAAAGCAGAACAAAAAAATAAATTAAAGCAGTATGGACAGGCAAAACTGTCAGGTTTTCCTATCACTGTGAGGACATTTGGTCCCTACAAGTACAGGGAAACAGGGCACACGCAAGCACACACACACATACACTTATATAACTTCATTCGTGAGGTCCTTTACTTGTCCAAGTTTCAATCATATATAAATACAAAGTCAATAAGGCCAAGCAAACAAAGGCACAAGTGCATCACACACACACACACACACGGAACTACTACTTATACTTTTCCATTCAATTACACAGCATTGTATCTAAATGCTAAAACATGCAAGTACCCTTAATCTGTGTGCAATATTTCGTAATAAAAATTGATTTTAGACCAATAAATTGTTCCTAGAAACACACACACACACACACACACACACACACACACACACACACGCACACACGCACACACGCACACACGCACACACGCACACACACACGCACAAGGCACTGCTGCTGATTTCAGATTGCATGCAATCAGAAAGCGTTACTATTTTCTTCCACCGCCCGCCTCGTTTGTCTAAGAGCCATTTTTCCTGTCATTGTGCCTGTGTGTGTGTGTCTGACTCACTCTTGAAAAACAAATGAAAATGAACAGGCGCACACACACACACACACACACACACACACACACACACACACACAGTTGCAGTCTAACATGTTACCAGTCTGTCGATGCGAGGCTGCGTTTCTTTCTTGGTTCTGCTAATGGATCCGTGTGTCTGACATCTGAGAGTAACCGAGGTCAGTGCTGTGTGATGGAACAATACGATACCTACAGTCTTATGCAAAAGTTTATGCACCCCCGGTCAAGTTACAGCCTCTACAGGAAACAACCATAAATATAACATCCATTCATTCACTTTCTTATCCGCTTAATCCTGGACAGGGTCGCGGGAGAGCCGGAGTCTAGCCGACGGCATAGGGCGTTATGCAGGAACAACCCTAGACAGGGCGCCGATCCATTGTAGGGCACACACTGGGGCACTTTAGAGACACCAATTAACCTAACATGCACGTCTTTGGACTGTAGTAAACCCACACAGACATGGGGCGGGGGGGGGTTGGGGCATGCAGACTCCACACAAAAAGGACCCATAGCTCATTTAATCCAAAAGACTGAGTTCAATAATCATTTCCAGTCCCTGATTCTTTGATTGGTGTTGTTTCTTTATTTTGTTGTAAAAAACTGTTGTATAAAAGCAACACAACACTCGAGGTCATGTTTTATCGTGAATAACAACATGGCTGCGATTGTCTATGGCACTCGCCTTCAGCTTTCGACCAAACCCCAGCCGTGATGTTATTCCCTCTTTGACTCCATCTCGTGTTTTATTGCTTGGATACAATAGTATAGGATAAAAATAGTAATAACATGGCAGCTAGCACACACACACACTCACACACACACACTTGGACACGCGTTACTGAGTGACTTACAACTGACACAATCTTACAATCCAAGAAATTGTGGGTTAAGGGCCTTGCTCAAGGACCCAACAGTGGCAGCTTGGCTGAGGTGGGATTTGAACCCTGGACCTTCTGGTTCATAGTCCTGTCCCTTAACCACTAGGCTACCACAGTCCCGAGCCCGATATTTCAGTTCAATTACACAATGCTGTAACTAAACACACTGTACCTGTAACCCGAGTTCTAAGCTCATTCAATCCAAAAGACTGAGTTCAAGAATCATTTCCAGTTCCTCATGCTAGAGGTTATTGTAAAAGTGCATCGCTATTATAAGGTGCTTTTTCTTAGTTTTCAGAACTGTTGGAGAACGTGCCCAGTTTCTGGCATGCTCACACCGCAGGGACTGGGGACGACTGTAGTTCTTAGAGAGCATCTACAGGGACTTCTTAGCTCCTAAGCACTTTTCTCAGCACGTAGGAACCCTGAGTGACGTAGATATGCGGCATTCTTTATTCCTTTTCATGCTAAAAAATGAAAGAAAAAAAAAACACAGACAAATGGAGCAACAGTCAAGTCCAGGCTTTACTGAGCCTATATGACGGAGGAGATACAACACGATTTTGAGTCTTCAAAGCTATTTGCTAGCATTACTTCACTTCAGCGATTTATATTATGAACGTGTTACAAGTCGAGTGTTGCTCAAATGGCAGCGCTCACTAATTAGAAGGGGTGTCCACAAACTTTTGTCTACATAGTCTACTTCACTAGCTGTCCTGAATATGAGGGGATTCTTTCACTTTCCTTTAATGCTACAGAAGTTACTCTCCAGGTTGTGCAGCATGTCTTTTGGGTTTCATAACAACACCAACCAGTTTTCTTTCTTTACAGTACAGGGTTGTGTAGTTGTGTTTTTGTGCCTCCAGCCGTAACTGAAAAACGACGAAGCTCTCGGCTAACTTATTAACTTATTCACAACTAAACAGCTAACATTTGCCTTTAAACCATTAAGGAACTGTGCTTGTTCCAGTGATGCAACACAACGTGAAGTGAGTATTTATCCATCCCCATTTCAGTGCTTAGAAACATGATAAAATAGAACAACATACACTAACCCTATGATGCTGGATTTATTCACTTTGAATATTTAGTTGAAGAACCAAAGCCATATTGTTTTGAAAGAGAAGAACCAGCAGAGCAGAGGAGACAAAGACTTTTAGTAATAAAATGCCAGGTTTTCACCAGGTTGGCACACACTGTACACACTGTGGGACCCAAGGCTGTGAGAGACAGGTTGGCTACATCTATCCTAAATCTAGATGGCTGTCCAGTATTTGCCCAGTCCGTCTGTAAAAAACTTAGGGTCACATTTGACTCAGATCTCTCTTTGATGCGCACATTAGCAGCATCACTCGAATTGCTTTCTTTCATTTACGTAATATCGCTAAACTTAGAAATATCCTCTCTTTTAATGATGCAGAAAAACTTGTTCATGCGTTTATAACCTCAAGGTTGGATTACTGTAACGCCTTACTTACTGGATGCTCTAGATAAAATCTATAAATAACTTCAGGTAGTTCAGAACGCAGCTGCCCGAGTGCTAACTGGAAACTAGAAAAATTGATCATATCATTCCCTTCTTATCATCACTTGCACTGGTTACCAGTCAAATTCCGCATTGATTACAAAATACTTCTTATAACTTATAAAAGCTCTACATGGCCTGGCCCCACATTATCTGAGTGACCTCTTAGAGTTTTACAATCCAACTAGTCTACTTCGTTCGCAGGGTGCAGGACTTCTTTTAGTTCCTAGAATTAAACAAGTCACAGCAGGGGGAAAGGCTTTCTCATACATGGCCCCCCAACTATGGAATAAACTTCCACTATCGTTCGAGATTCAGACACACCCTCCAAAGTTTTAAGTCTAGGCTAAAGACATACTTATTTACGCAGGCTTTTGGACTAGAATTTAGACCAGGATGCATGGCTTGGGTCGCTGGGGCCGGAGTCTGGAGTCATGTCTGACCTGCCTGCCTTGTCCGCTAGCTGGGAGTGTCGGGTGGGCGGTCTGGCTGAACGGGCTTCGGTCCTCGTGATCTTGTCTCATGCATCCTTGCCTTAGAATAAGGGCAGAGCTGGGGGTTCATAGTGAGAGTCTTATGGTGATCAGAGACGTTGGGTTGCTGTCTTCTGCCTCCCGTGGGGTTGCCAATGTCTCATGTGATCCTCTTGGCTGTGTTTCCTACCAGTTCTCCTCTTTCTAGCTTTCTAGCTATGCTGCTATAGCTAATGCTGCCGGGGTCTCATTGCTACACTTGGCATCAGTGATTGTTAATAGACACTGTGTGCCTCTTAATCAATAAACTAATTACATTTTCTGTTTTCTCTCCGAGCTGTGTTCCGGTGCCGGTTCCAGCCCCACACATGATGGTTCATCTGCTGGAGCTCCACTCAAGCTGCTTCCGTCATCAGCTCCAGCCCATCATACCCGGGCCACTTAATGTCGATGTGCATAATTCACATTTTATTCGACCTTTGACTCCATGACTTTAGTTCGCTCTTAGATTTTATCATCTACGCCGCCCAAGGAGGTTGGGTCCCTTTTTGAGTCTTGGTCCTCCCAAGGTTCTTCCTAGAACTAGGGGTTTTTCCTTGCCACTGTCGCCCTAGGCTTGCTCAATTTGGGATTGGACGTAGTTATTAGGAGATAATCTAAACTTGTAAAGTTGCTTTGAGACAATGCTCCATTGTAAAAAGCGCTATATAAATAAATCTGACTTGACTTGACTTGACACTGTAGCTAGTATTTTGGCCCATTCCTCCATGCAGATCTCCTCTAGAGCAGTGATGTTTTGGGGGCAACACGGACTTTCAAACTCCCTCCACACATTTTCTATGGGGCTGAGGTCTGGAGACTGGCTAGGCCACTCCAGGACCTTGAAATGCTTTTTACGGAGCCACTCCTTCGTTGCCCGAGCAGTGTGTTTGGGATCATTGTCATGCTGGAAGACCCAGCCACGTTCCATCTTCAATGCTCTCACTGATGGAAGGAGGTTTTGGCTTAAAATCTCACGATACATGGCCCCCGTTCATTCTTCCCTTAACACGGATCAGTCGTCCTGTCCCCTCTGCAGAAAAACAGCCCCAAAGCATGATGTTTCCACCCCATGCTTCACCAGTAGGTATGGTGTGTTCTTGGGATGTAACTCAGCATTCTTCTTCCTCCAGTTGAGAGTTTTTAACCAGAAAGTATATTTTGGTTTCAATCTGACCACATGATATTCTCCCAATCCTCTTCTGGATCATCCATATGCTCTCTGGCAAACTTCAGACGGGCCGGGACATGTACTGGCTTAAGCAGGGGGACACGCCTGGCACTGCAGGATCTGAGTCCCGTCTCGGTGTAGTGTGTTTACTGATGGTAGCCTTGTTTACTTTGATCCCAGCTCTCTGCAGGTCATTCTTCAGGTCCCTCCGTGTAGTTCTGGCATTTTTGCTCACCGTTCTCATTATCATTCTGACCCCACAGGATGAGATCTTGCGTGGAGCCCCAGATCGAGGGAGATTATCAATGGTCTTGTATGTCTTCCATTTTCTTACAATTGCTCCCACAGTTGATTTATTCACACCAACCTGCTTGCCTATTGTAGATTCACTCTTCCCAGCCTGTTGCAGGTCTATGATTTTCTTCCTGGTGTCCTTCAACAGCTCTTTGGGTCTTGGCCATGGTTGAGTTTGGAGTCTGACTGCTTGAGGCTGTGGACAGGTGTCTTTTATCCAGATAACGAGGTCAAACAGGTGCCATTAATACAGGTAACGAGTGGAGGCACAGAAGAGCTTCTTAAAGAAGAAGTTACAGGTCTGTGAGAGCCAGAACTCTTGCTTGTTTGTGGGTGACCAAATACTTATTTTCCAGCATGATTTACAATTACATTATTTAAAAATCCTACAATGTGATTTCCTACTACTCATCATTATCATCATTTTCACTGTTCATTCATGCCATGCTGCGTGATTAAGTTTTTTTTTTTCACACATCAGCGTGAGACAGAACAGAAGGGCATGACCTTATGCTGCCATAAGGCAGGAAGTGGATGGAGAAAAATGACTAACGGCATGAGGGAGCGAAGCAGTGAAGAAGAGAGTCGACGAACTGGAGTCGGTTAATAAAGGGAGGAAAACAGCAGGGAGGGAGGGAGGGAGGGAGGCAGGGAGGGAGGGTAGGAGCAGAGAGGAAGAGATGGAAGGAAGTAATGAAATCGTGGCCTTGTGAGGAACAGCAGATATGATGAGGGAGGAGAGAAGGAAACGAGGGACGGATAAGTCAGAGGAGGAGAGGGGAACCTGTGACCCAAAAATGCCTCCAACTCCACCTTTCACGTAGAACAAACTATCAGAGAGGGAGAGAGAGACACTGACAGAGAGACAGACACTGACAGACAGACAGAGGGACACTGACAGACAATCAAAGACTATGTTAAATCTGAATTTGAAGAGACAGACAGACAAAAACAGACCGACACAGGGAAAGACACAGGCAGACAGAGAGAGAGAGACAGACAGACAGACAGACAGAGACAGACAGACAGACAGACAGACAGACAGACAGAGAGACTGACAGACAGACAGAGACTATGTTGAGTCTGAATCTGAATTTGTAGAGACAGACAGACAAAAACAGAGACAGACAGAGAGAGAGAGACAGGCAGAAACAGAGACACAGACAGGTCACAGGCATGAAAGCAGACAGACAGACAGAGACAGAAAGGATGAGACGAAGAGAAACGCAGACAGAGTGAGTGAAAATAAAATCCATTTCCTGAGTGACCTTTCTGCCCAGATGCTCCTCATTTTTAATCTTGCATAATCCCTTACACTCATTCCACACACACACACACACACACACTTACTTCCTGGTAAGCTTCATACAGTCATCTCCACAATAATTTTCACACCTGGTAAGTATGAGTAAACCATTCGGGGTACTCGCCTCGCCTCGCCTCACCTCACACTGAATTACCGATAAACATCCACCCTTTACTTGTAGGACATTTACTGTGAGATTTAGTGTAACACACTCCCCAGCAGCAGTGCTGAGGCACTGGAGCTTCCCCTTCACTCTGGGACCAACCCATAGATATATTTAAGCAATAACACACAAGAGCTTGGTGCCATAACGTGAGACGTTGGCACTGGGTGCTGCGTCGTAGGCACGAGGAAACACGATTTGTTTATCGGCGTTCCATTCTATTGTCCCTCCGCTGCCATGTCATCATCTGCAGACTATGGCCTTCAGTCTAACAGTACAGGAACAGAATTAATCAATAACTGTTTATGATACAGACAATAAACACAAATATATCAATGGATAAGTATCGATTTACTCCAAAGAGATTTAGATTCACCAAATAAAATGGGTCAGGTTTATAAGGCAAGCTGTTACTATTCTGCCAACGGTGTTCACAAAAGTCTAGGGTCCTGTTACAATTTCCGTTACTTGATTAGTGATTATAAATTTAGCTCTTAATATGAATCTTATCAGTCAGAAATGTTAGAGCTTATCAGTCAGTTATAGAGCATCTACCGGTGATCCAAAAGGAAAGGAATCATGTCTATGTTCAGCTTTTTACTTCCCATTTAAACCTATTATAGGTAAAAGCATGGCATAAAAATGATGATCCCTTTTGGATCGCAGGTTCATCATTTCAGCAGTAGAGATTACTTAAGATCAGAAATAACTGAGAGAAGTTTGGTGTTTCTAGATCATTGTCTTAGTGCATTAAACCATGTCAAGCTTCCCGCTGATAATAGGTTTCACTGGGAAGAAAAAGCTCAACGCAAAAATGATTACTTTTGAAGTTAGTGGAAACCTGTGGCACATTTTTCATCATTTTGGAATCGAAACTTGCAAGCGATACCCCACCTTATCATTGAGCATAACAAGTCACCACCAAGTGTCCTATCCAGTCCTTCAAAACGTCGACAAAAACAAAGATCTGCAGACGTACAGCTTCAGCGTGCCACCTCCAAAGCCGCTAATCACAATATGTACGGCATGTCAAGCCTACGCTCATCACGTCCCTCAGCATGTCTCACAAAACATGTCTGACACGTCCTTTATGGAGGGACGACAGCACCTACTCATCACCAACAAAAGAGGAAACTCGGAGAAGTCTAGAAGGACAAAAGACTCGTAGGATTTAACAAGGAAGACAAGCCAATAGCTACAAAGCTTAGCATCATATACACTGGCAAATGGTTTAGGTGTAGAGCTTATTCTGTTAGCACCCAGCAGACCACGGACGACTCCGGGACGTTCACCGACCTCCCCATTCGGGTACATTTGTAACGTTCACTGTGGGACGTTTGTAGGTCTTTAAAGACGTTCGCAGCAATTCCTGGAATTTCAGATCAGCTTCGGCTCCATCATCTTTAACTATGGATGACTTAAACAAAACTGAAGAATCCGTTATGTAGGACATAAAAAGAAGAAAAAAGCAGAAAGTCAGGATCGTGGGAAAGCCGGTGCCTAGCTGGCGGCACAGGGTGCAAGCCAGGAACAGACAGGGCGCCAATCCATCGTAGGGCACACACCCTCACCCAGGCATGGTCTTATAAATGTTTAATATTGCCCATTAATGGGCTGTTTTTGCTGCAATTTCCAGCAAAGAATGGCATGTAAAGAAAGGTAATTCTTTAACATTAAAGGATTTGGTAGCCTAGCGGTTAAAGTACTGGACTATTTACCAGAAGGTCCAGGGTTCAAATCCCACCTCTGCCAAGCTGACACTGTTGGGTCCTTGAGCAAGACCCTTAACCCACAATTGCCTGGATTGTAAGACTGTATCAGTTGTAAGTCGCTCTGGATAAGGGTGGCTCCTAAGTTACATAACTGTAAGTAAATGTAAATATTGCACTAACAAAAAAGTGTTTATTTACAGTATATGACAAGAAATCGTCTGAGTTTCATGATTATGACAGTCCTAATTATATTACATTATATTATATCAGTCTATGGGTGTGATTTCAGTCACTCCCTCAGTCTCGGCGCCGCTGTCTCACTGATAAGACATGCAGAAACTTTGTTCGCCTCAGTGGCTATAAAGCTTCACTTTATTTTCACTCTTTGTTTTCATTCTTTATTGATTATTATTATTGTATTGAATTCATTTGCTCTATTCATGCTTTTAATCATAAATTACCTACAAATATAAGCATAAAGACCAATCGTTTGGGGGTCGGGAACAGATTAATCCCATGTACATTACTTCTTACGGGGAAATTTGATTCCGACTTCGAACGGCCTTCTGGAAGCAATTAAGTTCAAATTCCAAGGTTCCACTGTACTTGGTTTTTCCCCCAATAAACTGAAAAACAAATGTAACAGAAACTGTCCCTCTAGATCTATGGACTCGGTCCCGGGGATATTCTTAGCAGCACACGACATTACAAGCAAAAGGCATGTTAGTTACTAAAGGAGGGCTTAGGGTGAAAGGGGAAATATAACATTTTGGTCAGAAGCACCATTTCCAGGGTTTATTTGTTAAAAACCTGAACCCCGCTCATCATGCTTGTTCTTCTAAGTGGCTGGTGTTTCGTTTTAGCACCGCCAGCACACCTACACAGCCTGAGCGCTCCGTGATCATGCCAATATCTGGTAACAAGGCTGGAGCTTTAAAAAGCAGGCAGCTCCTGCCAGGCCGCAAATGGCAGCAAGAAAAAAAACTGGCACCATTAGCTGGGAAAATCATTCTTTGATTGATTTAAAATGCTAATTTTTGGTCGTGGGAAGATGGGTTCTATTCAGAGCTTGTTCTCACAGCGGGAGGCAAACCTGAGGAATAAGAGCCTGTACACGTGGGTGTGTGTGTGTGTGTGTGTGTAGACATGTATGTATGTCTCCATAATTAACAGCATCTTCAGTAAAAATGGGTTTAAAAAAGGTTATTCCAGGCTTTCTTTGTCCCTAATGAGCTTAATTACACGTTGAATATATGGGAGAATTAATTAACGTTAATTTATTCAAAGTACAACGTGACGATTAGTACAACCTCATTTGAGCAACCTCATTTACCGACATAAAGGCACTGAATATTCACTTATTAAGCTCGATCAGGTCTTTCCAAGGCGCTCGAGTGGCGCAACAGAAGAGGGCTAAGAGAAGAGAGGTCAGGTGTTACATTCAGACAAATGTGGCTGAGGAGACAAGAGAGGAGCCGTGTGGAGGAGCCTGACGATGGTCTGGTGGTCCCATCCAGGGCATCCTGCACCCAGAGCTCTCTGTGGATCAGAGCCATGGCCATCACGACAAAAACTGGGGTTCAAATGTGGAAAGAAGATCCAGATCCTCCAGGCTTTAGATCCCATCTTGAGGACTCTGCTCACCCACAGATTTTCTGCAGGGTTTAGATCAGGAGACTGTGCTGATCATGTCCAGAGCTTGCCTCAGTCCTCACTGACCCATTTTTGTGGATTGAATACAGTCGAACCTCGTTATAACCTCGTTTGGCGACTTAACAAGGTTACAAAAAACTAGCCAAGGTGACGTTCATACCTGATGCTGATATGATGTGTGTTACTGAGCAGCCCTCATGACTGTACAATCGTATTTATAATATACATAAACATGTACAGTGGGGCAAAAAAAGTATTAAGTCAGTATTTTCTGTGAATAACAGACAGGGGCTTAACGGGGTAGATTTTCATTGCTGGCAAGACATTTGTCACATTCCAGGAATGGCGAGGGCGAGAGCTGAGGTTGCCGACTTTGAGGTAAAGTGCCATCATGGGTAGCAAGAGATGAGTTCGAGGGGCGAGATCACGAGGCTAGGCCACATTTCATTGCTTAAATTGAATCATCGTTTTGCAAGAAGATACAACCACGACCCAGGTTGGCACCAAGCTTCAGATTTCCATTAAAAATCTCCCGGCACTTCACGATGATTATTAGATCTGGCAGATCGGTGCCTCCTAAATACAGATGCATTTTGCACTAATCCCGTAGGCGCTAGCAAAAACTGATGCGTTTGTTTAACGGGTACCCGGTTCTTGGACTTCACGCTGATGAAGGTGCCACTTTGTGCTGGCTATATACCCCAGTGAACCAGGCAGTCGTGATGATTTGCTAACCATTTCTTAGCGACTCTGGAGCGGACTGTAAAAGGGACTGACCGGAGTAGAGGTCTCCGTTGCTGTAGGCCTTTCCTCGGCCCTCGTCGTCACTCGGCACTGCCGACACCTGCTTAGCCGAGGCGCAGCCCATCTCCTCGCTCACGCCCCCCCTCTCACCATCCCACCTGAGACAAAGGAACACAAACACAGAGCATCAGACTGTAGCCAGCGCCGAGCCGTTAAGGACACTGTCCGTTTGATCACACGGGGTGGAGCTGGGTACAAAAGTACAAGTATTTTTGGGGAGGGATCTGTACTTTACTTGGTTATTTCTGTAACTTAACACGTTTTACTTTTACTTACTACATCTCAAGGGAAACAGCGGTACTTTTTACTCCCTACTTGCTCATTTAGCTTTTCTAAATCGGTTTATTTATCTGTTTTATCGAGGTATTTCTTGTTCTTTTTTTTATGTAGACAATTCTAGTCAGGGCACCTAATGAAGCACCAAACGGAATCCTAGGTTTAAGAGATAAGATAAGATAAAACTTTATTGATCCCTTTGGGAGTTTTCCTTCGGGGAAATTATCTTTCCAGAAGCATCATTGTTACAGTACACACAGAGGAGAAAAAAAAGCCAAGTCTTGAGTAAACACCAATTAGAATCAGTTACTGGTATACATGCTGTGAGTAATCCAATTACTGGGGTAAGAAGCTCTCTTTATCGGATTTCTTAATGTGATTTCTAGGGTATGCTGTATACATGACCACTTGAATAATCGGATCATTAAGTGCATGTACGCACTCAGTGTCATGGATCAAGTGTCCTCAATAAAAGACATCCTGTTCCAAAAACTGAGTTAAGGCCTTCTCACACCAAGTCCGATTTTTACGTAAAAAAAAAAAAAAAATGCACGTCAAGTTTTGAAAAGACCACGCATATGACAACACCGTCCTTCACACCGAGTACGAAACTGACGGACTGAGACGCTGCGTCAAATGTTTAATCGTTCTGTTCTAATTTCTGCATTCAGACCAATCAGAGCTCGGTCGCCGGGCAGAACAGCTCATCAGGAGCTTATAGGATGAGCAACAGGCTGCCTCTAAAAACATGGATATTAAAGAAAAGATCTGGTGGAATAGAACTGAAAGGCTGTAGAATGATGGAGATAAAGCTCACAGGGACTGGATTATTTATCTAAGTGCATTCTGATCTGTTCACTGATTTCTGCTAGACACCATGAGAAACCTCAGGCCCATGTCCTCCTCAGCCGGTACAGTTTATGTGATTGTGACCCTGACTTGTTGTCCACACCGGGCAGTGCTACTGGAAGCAGTGTTTAGAGAGCGTGCATGAGAAACCTTATCGTTTGCACTTAGCAGGAACAGCGCAGAAGTTATTATGGCGCGATAAAGTGCCGTCCCTGTCAGTGCTGAAGACAAACACCGAGAGGATGAGCGTAAGCAGAGCGGCACATGCTCTCCATCAGCGCTTCGGCCTGAATTAATGGGTTTTTCCATTTGACCACAGAAACCTTCCAGGACGAGCCGGAGACGAAGTGATACACACCAAGTCTTCAGGGTGGCTGTGGATATAATCCGTAATCAGTAAGGAATAAAACATGATCGTGAATCTACGTTCTTTCCTATAATAACACCCGAGTGAGTGAACGAGAGGACAGAAAGACAAAGATAGAATCAAAGCACAAGCTCCACCGCCTGCTCAACCTTCCTCGTTTGAAGTGGACACGGGGGTGAGTGTTTATCACGAACAGGACAAAGCTCCAATGCTGTGTGTGTGTTTGTGAGTGTGTGTTGCATTGTGAACACTGTTTATCTCTCAAGGCTGCAGCAGTAACTCAGAAGTGGGAGTGCTATTAAAGGTCAGGAGGAGGTAATATCTCTCTCTCTCTCTCTCTCTCTCTCTCTCTCTCTCTCTCTCATACACACCTGTGCAGGGTCGTTCTCACGGCTCAGTTATGGTTAAGGAAACATAATAGATCTGGGATGGCACATGTAGCGGCAGGGAAACGCAAAAAATGTTCAGGGGAGTCACTGCATAGGCCAGGTCAGCTCAGGCAGTAAGAGCAGGAGGCATTAGGACACTCACATGGGGCAGCAGATGTAGTACAGCACAGCTATGTACCGTGTAATAACCGCAATGCGTTGGTCACCGAAATGGACGTCGACCAGACATTACCAGTCTTTTTAGGCTACTGTAATGTAAATATAAAGGGTATCTTCACACGAAAACTGTGTGCAAACGATACGTAAATGCGTCAGAAATACCGCTGAAAACACGAGTGATGGAGGAGTGACTGAAAGGGCTGATACTTTTGGCTGACTGAAGCCAAAAATGCATCGATAGACAGTATTAGGAACAACACGGAACATCAGCCGGAAGAACCAGTTTATATAGTTATAGGTTAGAAAGAATATACAAACAAAGCAGTACTACTTACAATAGGACAGGTACATACACTTATGAACACTATGTACAGCTCGGTACGAATAAGTAGAGGAAAGTCCTCCACACAAAACACGAGGAACTTACACAGGACAGTCTCTAAACACATCAACCGAGTTTCTAGAACAAGCATGAGCTAACAAGCAACTGGTAGAGTAGTTACACACACACACACACACACACACACACACACACACACACACAGCTCAAAAAAAATAAAGGGAACACTCGAATAACACTATCTAGATCTGAATGAATGAAATATTCTCATTGAATACTTCATTCTGTACAAAGTTGAATGTGCTGACAACAAAATCACACAAAAATCATCAATGAAAATCTACTTTATTAACCAATGGAGGCCTGGATTTGGAGTCGCACAAAAAATTAAAGTGGAAAAACACACTATAGGCTGATCCAACTTTGATGTAATGTCCTTAAAACAAGCAAAAATGAGGCTCAGTATTGTGTGTGGCCTCCATGTGCCTGTATGACCTCCCTACAACGCCTGGGCATGCTCCTGATGAGGTGCTGGATGGTCTCCTGAGGGATCTCCTCCCAGACCTGGACTCCTAGACAGTCTGTGGTGCAACCTGACGTTGGTGGATGGAGCGAGACATGTCCCAGATGTGCTCTATCGGATTCAGGTCTGGGGGGTCACACCAGATACTGACAGCAAAGGGTCTCATACTTTTGCCACTCACTAAAATGCAACATTGGATCTGTGAAAACGCCGCTAAACAAAACGCTGTCAGCTCAGCAGCCAATTAACAAAAGAAAAAAAATGAAGACTTGTTGTGTTTTTACAGTATTTCGAACACTAAGATCCTGGCATTGTTAAGAAACTACTTAAAGCAAACTAGCTAACCCTAACCCTACCAACATGTGTAAGTGACTTTACAGAAAAATAAGATGAAAGTCGCCTAGCATAAGTGGACTTTGCAACAGTGAATGAAGCTCTTAAACTCCCCTCTCTGCACGTGAATCCGCAGGGTTGACTGGCTGCTGAGGTGACAGCGTTGCTGGGCTGTTCACATCACGTTCGGAGTTAAAAGACAGATTTTTATTTCCTATCATCTTTTATTATAATTGTTAAACGCTTGGTTGTTAAAGTGAACGGACATTGATCGGATGGTCATTAAACAGCTCACCGGTAAGTTGGAGCAGAAGGCTCGGCTAGCCTGGTGTGTGCCGTCTGGACAGCACATTGGTCAGAGTGACCTAAATATGATGCTTAGCTGGCCAAGTGCCGGCAGTCGAGTATTCAGCCAGGGAGGTAACAAAATGCTCAGGTGTGGACAGTACGATTGTTCAGCTGAGCCAGGTGGGGGCAGTAGCATGTTCAGGTGGGGCAAAGGAACGTTGAGGTTGGGCAGTAGAATGAGAATGGAAGCATAAACAAAGAACAAGTTGGGACGGTATAGAAAACGCAAATGTAATTAAACTCAGTCTCTTACATTTCCTTTGACTTTTATTTCACTGCAGACAGTATGAACCTGACTTATGTTTTTTTTTCTGGTCAACTTCATTTCATTTGTTAATAAACATCCATTCCTGCATTTCAGGTCTGCAAACCATTCCAAAAAAATTGGGACAAGGGCTGGTAATGAGGTAAAAAAAACCTCTGGAGGAATTTCAGTGCATAAAGGGTAAGGGCTCAAGGCTAAGCTGAAGAGGGGAGATCTCCGCTCCCTCAGATGGCACTGCATCAAGAACCATCATTCATCAATAGCTGACAGAACCACGTGGACACGGGATTACTTTATCAAACCCAAGCTCTACAATACAGAGCTACATTCACAGATACCACTTAAAACGTTACTCGATTAAAAAAGAAGTCTTATGTTATAACCACGTCCAGATCTTCTCTGGGCTCGGAGGCATCTCTTTTCTGGAAGAAATGGACGCTGTGTGCTCTGGAGCATAGACGAAAAAAGGAGCATCCAGACTGTTATGAGGAACAAGTCCAAAAGCCAGGCTCTGGCATGCTATGGGGTTGGGTCAGGGCCCTTGGTAAAGGTCATTTCCACTTCTGTGATGCAGCATTAATGCAGAAAAGTACACTGAGATTTTAGAGCAACATGAGATGCCTTCAAGACGACATCTTTATCAGGGACGTCCAGCATTTATCAACAAGACAAATCAGAATGTCATGACATTGCACAGGTGGAGCAACAGGATGATTTGATGAGACACCAAAACATTAAGGTGATGTGGCAGAACACTGAGGTGGTGAAAAATGTTCGGGTGGGGCAGCAGGTGGGGCAAGTGAATGGTTTCAGATGGGGCAGTACCAGTGAGCAACTGAAATGTGGGTTATGCTGAAGGGCAGCTGTGGTGACATCACTAAGCCTAAGTGAACTGGACACATCTGTTCTCACGCACGCACGCACGCACACACACACACACACACACACACACACACACACACACACTCAGTATCTGTTCCTGCGCATGAAGCCGAAGAGTAAACACGGAGCTGACGTCTGACATGCGTGTGTGTACAGAAGAACGTATGGCTTTTAATGCACAGGTCATTTAACCGACGCAGACAGATGTGGAAGTGTGTCAGTGGGACGGACGGATTAACCCGTCGCGTAGCAATGGTGGTGTAGCGCGCCGATTATCACTTCTGTCCAAAATCCCCTGGACGTGTCCAACACGATTGAGGCCTGGTCATACATAAGGAGGTCATATTCATATTCATCCTGGAGGAGAAAGACCAGTCGTGACTTTGAACGTGGCACGCCTGTTGGTCTGAGCATTTCAGAAACTGCTGATCTACTGGGATTTTCACACACAGCGCCACCTCTAGGGGTTAACAGAGTATGATCCGAAAAAGAGAAAATATCCAGCGAGGTTCAGACTGACAGAAAGGGAACAGTAACTCAAATAATCACTCGCTACAACCGAGGTATCAGAAGAGCAACAAACAACACGTCAAACCTTGAAGCAGATGGGCTACATCGGCAGAAGACCATGCCGAGTGTCAGTCCTGTCAGCTAAGAACAGAAAACCGAGGCTACAGGTTCACAGGTACACGGGCTCACCAACATTACACAGTAGAAGATTGGAGAAGCATCGCCTGGTCTGATGGGTCTTGATTTCTGCTGCTGCATTCAGATGTTTGAAACCTGCCTCGTATCAACGGTTCATATTTTCTTGGCACACTTCAGGACCCTTAATACCAACTGAGCATGGTTTAAACCCCAGAGCCTTCCTGAGTATTGTTGCTGACCATGTGCACCCCTTGAGGATAATGCTCCATGTCCCAAAGCTCAGATCATCTCAGACTGGTTTCTGAACATGATCATGAGTTCACTGTAACTCAAACAGATCCACAGAAACCAGATCTCACCAATAAAAGCACCTTTGGGATGTGGTGGAACGGGAGACTCACATGAGGGATGTGCAGATGACAAATCTGCAGCGACTGTGTGATGATGTCATGTCGATATGGACCACAATCTCTGAGGAATGTTTCCAGGACCTTGTTGAATCGATGCCATAAAGAATTAAGGCAGTTCTGAAGAGAAAAGGCTCTGGTACTAGGAAGGTGTACCTAATAAAGGTGTACCTTGATGATGTGGCCTAGGCAGGAGCAACAGCAAGAGGGAGTGTGTGTGTGTGTGTGTGTGTGTGTGTGTGTGTGTGTGCGCATGGCCCATCCCGTCATAACATTTACTCTAGAGGCACTTGATCAGTCTGACAAATCCTGCACGCCCTCCTAGCACACACACACACACACACACACACACACACACACACACACACACACACACACACACACACTCACACTCTCTCTCTTTTACAGAAGATCTTCTGACTGGTTTCCTCTCTCCTCCACTTCAACCCTCTTACCCCTTTACCCCTTCTGCCCCAGCTTCCATCCTGCACTGGCCCCCTCATATGACTTTCACATGCCCCCTTGGTCATATTCTGTCTTAAAGCCCACCTTATTGTCCATCTTTCCTCTTATTGCCCACCTGACGTTCCACCCTCTCTATCATCATAGTGATTATTGCCCCCTTTGCCCTTCATCCCTCTCTTAATCCTAATCTTTCTCATCCTGCATCACCTTTCCTCTAATTGCCCACATCTGTCCTTCTGACCCTTTCTTCCTTCTTTGCTCTATTATTGCCCACCTTTGCCCTCCATCCTCTCTTAATCCCTCATCGTCTCACTCCTGCATCACCTTTCCTCTAATTGCCCACCTCTTTGGTTCTCCATCCTTCTCTTCCTCTCATCCTCCCTTATTGCCCACCTCTCTCCTCTGCCCCCTCCATATCACCAACCCCTCTCCCTTCCTTTCATTGCCCACCTTTTCTTATTTCTCACCTCTCTCCTTCTGCCCCTTCCCTCATTAAGTCTCTTACTGATACAACAACTTCTGCCCCTCCCTCAGCTTTCCCCTTATCGCCATCCTCTCTCCTTCTGTCTGTACCTCAACATTTCTCTTACTACCCACCTCTCTCCTTCTGCCCCTCCCTCAGCTTTCCTCTGATTATCTTCTCTCTTTCTAATCCTTACCTCTTATCTCCTTCTTACCCTTTCCTCTTACTGCCCTCCGCTTACATTCTGCTCCCTTCCTTATCATCACAGTTTTATAGCACACCTGCAAACTTCTTAACCCCGCCTTCATCTTCTCTCTCTCTTATTGCCCACCTCTGTCCTTCTGCCCTCTATAACTGGCCACTCATCTTCCACATCTTATTTCCCACCCGTTCACCTGCATCGTTCCTCTATTATTACCCCTTTTCCCTTCTCCTGTGTCGCCCCTCATCTACCCTCTTAAATAACTCTCCCCTTCTGACTCCTTCCTTACTGACCCTCTCTAATTCCCCACCTCTCTCTTTCTGCCCCTTTCCCTCATTTCCGACCTCTTACTTATCCCACTACATTCTGCCCCCAGCCTTATCATCCCTTTTAGTGCCCAACTTTGCCCGTCTATCAGCTCTTTCATCTTCCTTGATTACTGGCTCCACTTCTTTTGCCCTCTCCCTCATCTTGCCTCTTTTAATGAATGCTTCTATATTTTTGCCCCTTTTCCCCATCATACCTCTCTTATTGCCCGTTTTTCTCCTACTGCCCCTCCTTCAACGTTACTCTTCGTGCCATCCACTCTCCTTCTGCCCCTCCCACTTTATTGTAATTATCTACTTCTCTCCTTCTGCCCCTCCCTCAACTTTACTCTTATTGCCATCCTCTCCCCTTTCAGCACACCTTAGTGCAGGTTTTTAACCATGTTTTTTTCTGCCTTTCAAGACTGTGATTCTCTTTTCTGTCAGCAGGTGTCATAAGGGTTCACTTGTACTAGCTTTCTGCCATTCAGACTGAATTAGATATATATAAAACATACTTTGACTCCCTATTGTAATTCTTAAGACTTTGGATGTTAAAGCAAATGGACAACGAAACGGCGCTTACCTGTAGGAAAAAGCCTAAGCTCAGGCTTTAGTGTGTGTGTGTGTGTGTGTACTTTCAGAATGTAACTAATGGGTGTGGTAGAGTATGGGTTAGTTGTTATCTTGTATATATGTGTGTGTTTGTGTGTGAGGGGTTTAACAATACACATTCTTGTAACTTCACATATTGTCATAAGTAGAAGCCACAATTATTGAGACACGCATCAATATCTATTTGCTAAGTCCTTTACTTGTCAGGTGCTTATTAGTGTGGTTGCCAGGGTTGTACATATAAGCAATACGCTTAACATATACAAACACAAGCTTTAAAAATCATGATTAGGACGTTCGGACAATAGAAACTTTATGATCAGCGATTATCAGAGAACTGACGACTCCCTGATATTAAATATCCAAGTTCAGGCAAAGTCTACTGACTGATACAAGGCGCTACACAGCATGTTAAGCAAGGCAGAGGTTTGAGATGGAAAGCTATTAAAGCTATGAATCACCGGATTTCAATCCTATTGTGAAGTTGTGGGATTACATTGGGAAATCTGCGGAGAAACTACATCCAGGACTTATGGATAGTGCGTGGGTCAGGCAGTAAGACGACCCTAAGCACACCAAACAATCGTTCTACCAAAGAACGGTTAAAGAAGAATAAAGTTAATGTTCTGGAATGGCCAAGTCAAAGTCCTGACCTTAATCCAATGGAAATCCCTCAGAGTTACCAGAGTACAGTTACGACTGCATGAGGGGACACCAGCAACTGACAGCAAAAGGTTCACATACTTTTTACCACTTCACAGATAGGCAACATCAGAAAACTTCAAGCGCCAAGCTTACAACTGATACAATCTTACAATCCAAGCAATTGTGGGTTAAGGGTCCTTGCTCAAGGACCCAACAGTGGCAGATTGGCAGAGGTGGGATTTGAACCCTGGACCTTCTGGTGCAGAGTCCAGTACCTTAACCGCTAGGCTACCACAGTCCCATGTACAAGCCTTCTCAGTGAACTATGAGGGCAAAAAACACCACCAACAACAAAAAACAAAAACAAAACAGGATAGGGAACTCATTGTCATGTTCAAGAATCCAGTTGGAGATGATGTGTGAATGGAGCGTTGTCCTGCTGGAAGTAGATATCAGAAAACTGTGCTCATAAAGGGCTGCACATGGTCAGAAACAGTACTCAGCAAGCCTGTGGGGTTTAAACCAGGCTCATTTAGTATTAAGCAGGGTAAATTCTGTTGACGAATGATTGGACATTTTTGTCAACGAATAAAACCAAGACGAAAATGATTGGCAGAGACGACATCCAATCAGAACTTAGAAGTTAGGAACAGATCCAATCATAACTTGAGCATATGTGGAAAGGCGGGATGAGTTGGGTATCGATCCAGTCAGTAATGTGGTAAGACGCAGACGTTTGATCTGACCCCGGGAAGAGCCTGGGAGAAAGAGGGAAGTCCATATATGTGGACCCACAGCTGCTGCTTCTTCTTTCGGCTTCTCCCTTTATCAGGGGTCACCACAGCGAGTTAAACGTTTCCACCTCACCCTGTCCTCCACGTCCTCTACTCTCACCCCAACTCCCTGCAGATCTTCATTCACCACAACCAAATAACTCCTCTTTGGTCTTCCTCTCCGTCTCTTGCCTGGCAGCTCCATCTCCAACATCCTCCTACCAATATATCCACTATCCCTCAAGCTACCCACAGCTAAATGCAAATAAAGTAGGGATTTAAATATGCTTCCAGTTTGTGATGTGGATATATTTTAACTTTGTCTAAAAAGTGTTCATATTATATTTAAGGAGCATTCGGGTAACATAACTCCATTATACTGTAATTATGGATACATGCATCTAGAGCAGCACATCTTATATTTAATAAAGCTCATAATATATCACTTATTCCAACTTGAGTCTAATCTACAAAATCTCATGAGTGTCCACACCGAGTCTGAAGCAGATCTGTGGTGGAAATTGAGTAATAACCACTTTAAAGTCTACTTTTATTATCAATGCATGCATTTAGGTGTTTCGTTTTAAAAGGGAAGTGCTAAAAAAGCATTTACATATTGCAGCGTTTACCTTTCATATTTTAGCCAACTAAAGCTCCTGTAGATTATTATGTTATTATAATTAGTCGACAAAAACTAGACTGAAACTAAAAACAATTCAGATGACTAAACTATGACTAAAACTAAATGACATTTTAGTCAGAAGACTGTGACTAAAACGAAATTAAAATTTGCTGTCGAAATGAACACTGCTATTAGGGGGCTCAAAGTGTGCCAAGAAAATCTCCCCCACACCATTGTGTGTGTGTGTGTGTGTGTGTGTGTGTCTGTGTGTGTGTCTGTGTGTGTGTCTGTGTGCGCACTGGCTTATGTGCAGTTACAACAGGGTTGCTACTGTGTGTGTGTGTGTAAGATCGCTGGATTGTGTGTAACAACAGAGTCCATAGTGTGCTTCCTCTGAGAGTCTGAGTGTGAGTTGTTAACTATTCTTAACCTTAGGCAGCAAGTGACTCACACTGTTACCAGCCAAGTGTGTGTGTGTGTGTGTGTGTGCGCGCGTGTGTGTCTGTGCGTGTGTCTAAGAGATAATCTTCCATGATATTTCGTCGTAATATTAAGTAACAATTTAATTGATGTGTTTACAGCACACTCATGTCTATGTCTGTGTGTGTGTGTGTGTGTGTGTGTGTGTGTGTGTGTGTGTGTGTGTAACGCCCTGTGCTGCAGTCATTAGGTGTGGAAACAATGGACTGAAATCAAGTCAATACCTTCCAAACACAATGGAGGCGAGTCAAAGTTCCTCTACTTTTTCCTGTGACGGTTACTAATAACTACCCCAGCTCTGCCCGGCTCTCTCCGTCTCTGCACCAGCTCTGCTTTCCTCCCAAATCCATCTGAGAATCCATCCCAAAGCCCGTTTAATTGAATTGTGTAGCTGCTGCAGGATAACTGGCCTTCCCGCGTCCGCACACACAAACAAAAAGCTTTATCCAAAGGATCCTCAATCTACCACATTTTCCTTTGTGGAAGCTAAAGCAAAAACTTGTAACGCAAAAGAACACATATTTGGTGTCAGCCCTGGTAAAGCAGACAGCCTGGTTAACAGATGTTTCTACATTTTTAGAAGGCAGAATCCATTTAGATTAAGAACAACCTTGAGAAAACTTCCGAAAGCCCAAATAAATCTCACTGTGAACACCGCGAGTGGAGGAATGTCATTCAATCTAAGTGCAAACTATTAAACAAATAAACTCAGCTACTATATACAGTACATACTGTATACATACACTCACCGGCCACCTGGGGGCGCCTCATTCTCCTGACCTGTGGAGTTTGTATGTTCTCCCCGTGTCCATGTCGGTTTACTCAGGGTACTCCGGTTTCCTCTCACAGTCCAAAACGTGCATTTGGTTAGTCAGCCCCAGTATGGATGAGTAAGACTGGTATGGGTGTAACCTTACTCCTGTCGTAAACATGGGTGGGGCAATATATTGATACGGCGATATATCGTATCGCTTTATTCTGTGATACATTAGCGATAAACTGGCGCCAAGTATCGATATTTTTATTTACATACAGATGCTCTACACGGTCTCTTTCTCCAATTGTACTTAACGGATGTGCTAATGAATAACGGTGAATAAAAAGAAGCTCACGGGAGGAAAATGCAGTGCTCCTCTGTGCAAAGCTGTATGCTGCCGTTCCTGAAGAAGAACGTGCATATATGAGGATGCACTGAAACGTGTCCAGGTGCATGGGGATTTTTTTTGCCTCTCTTACCACCCTCCTCACGTTGGTCCGCATGCAGGCAGGTTTATCACAGTTCCAGCTGATTGGGCATAATTAAATTGCTCTAACTCTACTTATCAGCATTTTCAGGCCAGTAGATAATTTTATAGGCTTTTCCTGACCTTTGAAGGTCAGCACACTTTCGGATTTGTATTGTGTGTTTCCCATGTTGTATAATAACTTGGAGAGGCTTTGCCATCCGTGTCACATCACATACACTGACCGGCCTCTTTATTAAGCATACCTGTTCCAACCGCTCGTTAAGCAAAACACACTGATTCAAACACTGAGCGGCCAAACGAGATAGAAGGGACTTTTACTTGTGACAACGTTATGATTCAACAATTCAATAATTCACTCCTCAGTTACAGGAGAGAATTCAATCATTAATTCGACGAACAACAGAAACGAAACTTGGTAATGACCAAATGATTCACTGATTCAAACACTTATTCAATGAACAACAGAGAAAAGAACCTCAGTTATGAACAAAAGTCTCACTGATTCAGACAATCATTCAAAAAACAAAAGAGAAACGACTCTTGATAACGACCAAGAGACTAAGTGATTCAAACAGTGATTTGATGAACCAGAGAGAAAAGAATCACAGTAATGACTAAATGATTCACTGATTCAAACACTGACAAGGAACAAGAGAGAAAATAATCTCGGCAATGACCAAATGAAATCAAACGCTGAATTGATGAACTACAGCAAAGCAAATCTTGGTTATGACCAAAAAAACTCACTGATTCAAACACTGACTCGAACAACAGAGAAACGAAACTTGGTAATGAGCAAAAGATTCACTGATTCAAAGAACCACAGAGAAGCAAATCTTTGCAATGGAAAAAGACTCTCTGATTCAGGCAGTCATTCAAAGAACGATATGGAAAAGAATCTCAATAATGACCAAGAGATTAAGTGATTCAAACAATAATTTGATAAACAAAAGAGGAGCGAATCTCAGTTAAGACAAAAAGACTCACTGATTCAAACAATCATTCCAAGAAAGAGAGAGTAAAGACTCTCAGTTATGACCAAACAATTAACTGATTCAAACAATGATTTGACAAACAAAGAAGAAAAGAATCTCTATAATAAACAAAAGATTCACTGATTCAAAAAATGATTCAATGAACAACAGACAAGCAGAATTTTGCAATGACAAAGAGATTAAGTGATTCAAACACTGATTTTATGAACAACAGAGAAAAGAATCTCGGTAGAGTCCAAATGATTCTCTGATTCAAACAGTGACTTGATGAACCAGAGAGAAAAGGATCACAGTAATGACCAAATGATTCTCCAATTCAAACACTGACAATGAAGAGAGAAAATAATCTTGGCAAAGACCAAATGATTCCATGATTCAAACGCTGATTTGATGAACTACAGAAAAGCAAATCTTGGTTATGACCAAAAAAAACTCACTGATCTAAACACTGAATGACAGGAAAGTGAATCTCAGTCACAACCAAATGACTCACTGATTCAAACATCCGTTTGCTAAAAGTCAGATCCTGATTCTTCCATTTATGTGATTCACCCAAAAAGAGTAAGTCACTTTCACACTAAACATATCCGGCGTGAACCTCTTTCCCGCTACGCTTCATGTTTACCTACACTCAGTATTAAAGACAACAGATAAATAAGAACACTGTGCAGAAAGCAAGCTTGGTTTGTGAGAGATTCAGCGCCGACACAGGGAAGGTAAGAGATGCTCAGAGTCACTTCTCCAGCAGAGGAAGGTGGAGCTGAGCGACGGCTTCAGCGGCGGATATTGCAGTAAACAAGCTGCACGCGTGTTTTGTTATGTGCACACGCTTTTGTTTTCGATTCCAAGCTCGTGGGTGCACTTGGAGTCACGAGTCACTGGATTTGTTAAGAGTGAAACTATCGGTTATGAGGTGTCGATCCGTAAAAGTCTCATAACTGCCAGTGGAACTGTTTTCCTGTTCTTAATCCCAAAATGAATCCCATAAACATAACCTTATGGCTACAGGAGAATGAGGAAGATGCTGCCCTGTATTAAGAAATGGTTCTGTGCCAGTAACAGCTGGGTTCATTAGGTAGAACAATACAGGTATGTGCTGTTTGACGTCCTGTAAAACAGGATGTTAATGTTGGCCAGACATTACCATAGCACACAGTCTTTATGCTACTGTAAGGTAAATATAAAAGGTACTTTCACCAGAAAACTGTGCAAACTAATCATAAATGTGTCAGAGATACCGCTGAAAACTATACAGCATCCAAACTTAAACTGCTCTACACATCACTCCCCTTCAGTCACAAACACAAATGAGCAATCACACACACTGTAAAACCAAAATACAAATGGACACGATGAAATAGAAACTCTAATAAACACCTCGCTGGCTGCACACAACCAAGAGGGAATGAGTCCACTTGAAGAAGCACTCTTTTCCAAAGCAGGTAATGCAGTATCAACTTTTAAACATGTTAAACTTTTTATGCACATCTTTAATGGACTGTGGTAGCCTAGCGGATAAGGTACTGGACTCTGGACCAGAAGGTCCAGGGTTCTAATCCCACCTCTGCCAAAGCTGCCACTGTTGGGTCCTTGAGCAATACCCTTAACCTGGATAAGGGCGTCTGCTAAATGCTGTAAATGTAATGCAAAGTAAATCAATATTCATAAAAACAGACTACCCCTGACAGAACAACATTTATGTCACTAAAATACATGATAAACATTTTTTAATTTTGACTATCTGTTTACGAACACAAAAGCCAAATGCAACTTTTTTCTGATCATGATTTACTACAACTTTTCAGACCTTGGTCGTTAAAGCAAACAGGCATTTATTGGATGGTCGATAGCCGGCGCTTACATGTACACTGTTCAGCCGAAAGTATGTAGACGACCCTTGTAATTAATGATCTCTGTATTTCACCGTGAACAGATTCATAATCCGAAGCATACAGGTAGAATCACCATAGTTAAACAGCGGTTTAATATAGTTAGACACTTTCATGGGTCAGCAAGTCATCACATTTCTGCTCTGCCCTCCTAAAAGAATCCATGAAGAAATCGTTTTCCAGCTTTGACGGAGCACTCGGCTGCCCCTGAAGAGAACTCCATCACACGCTTAGATTAACCAAAGCGCCAAGACAGAACCATCGCCCAACCTCACAGTCATGTTGCAAAATCTAGTAAACAACTTCTCAACAGCAAAAGGGGAGCCAGCTCCAAACTACTACCTATTATTCCGAATACAATATGTTTGTGTCCACAAACTTTTGGTGTCTATGTAGTGTACATATTCGTGCATAAATGCATGAGGCTTGTATCGGTCTGATTAAACGAGTACTAAGGTAATGAATCAGTATCAGTCACTGCCATGCTCGAACCGCACCCTGGACTGACTGACCATGTCAACCAAATCCCCAAAATGATTTACTAAAGCAGTAAAGCCTGACAAGGGCTTAGAGTCAAGAAGCTATACCTTATTTAGCAGTGCCTTACACACTTGAAATGACCAAACAGATAAGGTTCAAACCGAACATCAGAATGGGAAAGAAAGGTGATTTAAGTGACTTTGATCTGGGCATCTCAGAAACTGCTGATCTACTGGGATTCTCACACACAGCGCCACCTCTAGGGTTTATCAGAGAGTGGTCCGAAATAGAGAAAATATCCAAGGTGTACCTAATAAAGTGGCCAGTGAGTGTATATCTCTATGGCAAAAGCAATAGAATCTCAGAGCTAATATTGTTTCTGTTCTACCTTCTGAATTCCAGAGCTTTCACTTGGCAAATGTTATTTATTATTATTTGTTATTTATAGATATACATAATTATCATGTGTTTAAAATCCATTAACAAAGCAGGAGGGCTAACGTATATTAGTATATAAGCACTAATTCGGTCTGTGTAGCTACTGAGAAGCCGGCTAACTGCTACGGTGCTTATATTAGCCTCCCTTCAGCCGTGTGTGTGCGTGTGTGTGTGTGTAGCCATGACAGACATGAAGTGATAAAGAAGTGCAGAACTGTTACTGCGTTATGTAACTGTACCCAAAAGAAAAAGCAGAACATTTCACACGGCGTGCGCTCCTGTAAGAGCTAAAGTGGTGGCATTTCAGAAGGCGCTAATGCTATAAAGCACCACTTAGGTGCGGGATTAAGTGCAGCGCTACGCTCCGCGGCTCCGCTCCGTACCACACATCTCACAACCCAGACGGGTCCGTGTCACACCTCAGTGCAAATTCAGAGCGGTTCCACCGATCCAGCTAACTTACAGCCGTTCGAATGATGCAAAACAGACGCCTCTGTAGAGACACTCGCAAAAAGAGGAATATACAAGAACATACAGTCCAACAGGACCGACTTCATGGACCAATAACGGCTATTTATGGCCCAATTTAAACCAAACCAGATGGCTCTATAATGCACTGCTTCTGGTCGATGGGATGAAGGAAGATCGGACATCCAAGCAATGGAGAAAAAACAGCTCTGTGTGTAAATACAGAGCAAAAGAATAAATAAAAAAGCGTTTCATAGATGGGTGGGAGATCTGATAACATCATACACTGATTATTTTGGGCTGGATCACAATTCACATTTACAGCATTTAGCAGACGCCCTTATCCAGAGCGACTTACAACTGATACAGTCTTACAATCCAAGCAGTTGTGGGTTAAGGGTTTTGCTCAAGGACCCAACAGTGGCAGTTTGGCAGAGGTGGGATTTGAACCCTGGACCTTCTGGTCCATAGTCCAGTACCTTAACCGCTAGGCTACCCGTACATTTAAACATCTAACTTTCAACATCATGTGCAGAATTTAGCGATTGTGGTAAATTTCTAACTAAACACAGCAATCAATAAAAACGGATAAAAAGATAACTAGATGCATCGAAATGAAAATTTGTGTCCGAAAACAAACCGAACAAAATGAAACATTTGACCGAAGACCAGTTTTGTCAGTTTTTCATTAATTTTGAAACTTTTTTCACCATTGAATTAACTACTCTACTCTTCTTACTGAAAAAAACAAACAGACAAAAAAATTGTTTAAACATAAAATTTTATACATTATAAAAATATATATTTTATTATTTTAATTTTTATCATATATATGTATAAACTTTAATTGCAGGATTACATGGAAGACTTGACTGATATATGTACACTTGTATTTATTATATATATATTGTCTTATATTTTATAGTTTTATTTTCTGTATTATATATATATATACACACACATACACACACACACACACACACACACGTGTGTGTATATATATATATATATATATAACTATAAAATATAAGACAATAATAATACATATATATATATATATATATATATATATATATATATATATATATATAAAATAAATACAAGTGTATATACACACACACCATGGTATTATATTCTAAATTATTTAAGCATAAAATATTACACATTATAAAATATAAATAAAATTAAATATGTTCTCTCTGCTAATATTTATTTATCTTCTGTGTATTTAAACAATAACTACAAACATATTCATTGTAGGGATGCCCCGAAATGAAAATTTGTGGTCGAAACCGAACAAAATGAAACATTTGGCCAAATTCGTTTTTCAGTTTTTCATACATTTTGCCACTTTTTTTTTTTCACCATTACATGAATTAAATAGCCTAAATGTATTTTAAAAGCCAGGCATTTTTCTCTTACTGAAAAATAAAACAACAATGGTTTAAACATAAACTATTGTACATTATACAATTATTATTTTTTGTATTATTTTAAAGTAGTTTACCTACGTATGTATATAATCTAACTGTGGACTATGTGGAAGACTTGAAAATAAAATGATTGAATTCCATTGCCCCTGTTGTTCTGTGTCTCAGATGTTAAATATGTATGTAATTATGTAAATGTCCTTTTTATAAATTTCACATATTAATACTTTGACTCTTGCTAGTTTTAATCTATTAATTATAAATTGCGTTAAACCACAGCTAAATGCGTTAAACCACAGAAATTGTACAGCTCACATTTCCCTCATGTTAGTCCTCATATTAGCTCCTGTCTACATGTGATCTGTTCCTCGTGTTACGCTGTTCCTCCAAAAACAAGCCTTAAGAAGAAATAAAAATTTTCGTCAAATTGCAAAGTCTAGAATACAGACCTGTACAGCTTTGCTCGGGTTTGTACAGATGGTGTAAACAATCGGTGATGTCATCAGTAACGCAGTATTCTGCCTCATTAACCAGTCTTAGGGTTCCACTGTCGGTTAGGGAGCTTTATAAAGAGAGCGCCCCACATAGGTAGTAGGCAGCAAGGGTGCTCACTAGGTAATGAGACAGACCCGATGAACACTCAGTAAAGCGCATTCAGGTCAAGATCTCGTTTAGTTCAAGCGCTCCTAAATAAGTATTCCAATCGCATTTCTTTAAAAGAAAGCACAAATGTGAACAAAACACTGGTACTGTGGAGCCCTGCTTGGATCCCTGTTTGGTTTAAGATCTGTGCTGTTCTGATTCCCTAGAAAAATGTCATCTGGGATCTTTGTTAGGATGCACAACATCACGGACTCCATCCAGTACAAATATATTTAGCTGGTGAGAAGCTACATGTACACTGGTTGGATCTTCCAGCAGCATGAGGATCCAAAACATGCATCTGAAACCAAGAACGCTTTTGACATGGTCATGCCAGTCCCCTGATTTGAAAGCTGTAGGATCTGCAGAGATTCTGCTCTCTGTTCTCAGCAACATTTGAGACTCAGAGCAGTTCCGTTGGCAAACAGAGGTTACGCAAAGTGCTAAGTGCAGGAGTGCCAATAGTTGTGTCATGTGGTTTGTCAGCGGTCAGCACATTTCTAGTATCGGCTCCAGAGCACAGAGGCAAACAGATCAGATTTTCTGCCCTTGCGTTTCCAAAGTGTGGCATCGACTGGTGCATCCAACACCCCCGAGTCAGCACACTGAACAATCAGCACCATCAGCGCAGTGCTGCTCTGGAACCCTCACAAACCGCCTTTCACCCACACACACACACACCATAACGTAAGGGCACACGAAATGACGCCACCCTCAGAGCGCTCCGATGCCCATGGAAGCCTCTTCACTATAATGTCATCATGACATTACATCATAAACTGGCGAGTCGAGTCTGCTCGTGGTTCCTCAAACTCACAAAGTATACAAACCAAGACCAGTAGGTGTGGTGAGGAACCAGCGATGGAGGAGGATAAACTGAAACTGAGCAACTGGGATTTATTAAAACTCTGATATTCGGCAACGGAGCCTGAAAATATGGACTAAAGAAGATGGTTCCTTACAGGACCTTCATGGGGCACAATCTAACACGCCAAGGGTGGATTCCTCTAAAGAAAATGTTAATAATTGCATGCAGAAATCTACAGCAGAGACTGTTCCAAGTTAAACCCCAACCGACAGTGGAACCCTAAGACTGGTTAATGAGACAGAATACTGAGTTACTGATGACATCACCGATTGTTACTGTATGAACGCTAGCAAGGTTTCACAAGTCTGTATTCTAGTCTTTGTCATTAAGGCTTCTTTTTGGAGGAACAGCCTAACACACGAGGAACAGATCAAATGTAGACAGGAGCTGATATGAGGACTAATGGAGAAATGTGAGCTCTTCTGTATGAGATCTGTGGTTTAACACATTTAGCTGGAACTGGACATAAATTCATTGATTAAAACTAGAAAGGGTCATTAATGGGAAATGAATAAGAAGTTCATTTAAACAACTACGTCCATATTTAACACGAGACACAGAACAACAGGTGCAATGGAATTCAATCATTTTATTTTTAAGTCTTAATCATAGTCCTGCAATTACATTTTAAACCTATGTAGGTAAACTCTACTCTATCTGGAAAAGACAGCATGTTGTAATCTTAAGCACAATACTAGCAATAATAATCCTAATATTAAAGTAAAAACACTCCTGTATCGGAATCAACAGTTGTGCACTAGTATCAGAACGGAAAAGATGTGGATAAGCCCACAAAGTAGGAATTCTTTTGGGGGCAGCAAGGGTTGACAGGCATTAACCTCTTAGAAAGCAGCTTCCTTAACGTTTTCAGTGGCTGGTTAATGGTTCTAGGTATGGTATTGGTGTGAAAGATGGTGCTGTGACCCACTGACACTTCTATGAGCTTAGAAAAGGGCTCCTCAAGAATGTATTGGATGGTTAGTGGTCCTAGGTACACTATTTGAGGAGAATAATTTCTATGGTCATTAACCCTTCTACCTACAATCCCTGAATAGGGTTCTGTGATGGCCCTGTTATCCATTGACTCCTGTAGGAGCTTAGAAGTGGCTTCCTCAAGCATTCATAGGTCTGGTTAATGGCTTTAGGTGCAGTTTTGGGGGAAAGGGGTGCTATTGTTCATTAACAGTTCATTAATAGGTACACTAGTAGAAATGAGGTTCCTCATTGGTTGCAGGAAAAACAGGCTATTTTAACTCTTGGGTTGTTTTTTGGACGGCAGTTCCAGGAACGATAATGGGGGGGAAGTTGGGTTCTCAGATCTACTAACACTTCCAAAAACTTACAAGAGTATAACTAGGGTACGACATCCAACCACAGAACCCTTACTTAAAGTAAAAGGCATACTTAAAATAAAAACATGTCTGGTTACTCACACTGGCAATGCACACACACGAAATGAGCTGCAATCAGCACTGATAGGGCTGATAATAAAACAATTCTGAGTACTTTCAGGACTGAGGTCTAGAGAGAGAAAGGCAGAACCACACCTCTTTAAACGGGCAAAGAAACAAAACAGTAGGTGCATTGTGAGCCTCCGGGGGGGACGGAGCGCGCGAGCACGCACACAGCCGACGTGCACGTACTTTGTGCCACTAAATACACATGTGTACATAGTGGTCTCACACACACACACACACACACACACACACACACACACACACACACACACACACACACACAAATCGTGACCAACCCCTATGTGCCCATGCTTGTCGCATGCCCAAACAAAAACGCAGTGAGGTGAAAACCATTCCTGCAACTCAACAACGTTACACACTAACCATGTACACAGGAGTGTAATCAGCAGTGCACCACACACACACACACACACACACACAACAAACCCCAATCCCAAAGCAACATCAACAAAGCATGAGAGGCTTCAGGATGTTTCTCCTTCACCCTACACAACAAACACACACACAGCTCCTAAACCCCATGCACTCACTTTAGGAGATCCGATCCGTGGCTGAGCCTGATGTTGTTGATGTTGGTGATGAAACTCAAACTCAACGCTCCGTTTTTCCTCTCCGAGCTCGCAACGCGTACTGGCGGCTCTACGGGTTGCCAAATCCTCTTCACACGCCTCTGCCCAGCAAGAGAGACCTCTAGCTGCAGCCTGCAAGAGAGTCACGCCGGGACATATCCACCTAACCCAGACTGAAGTGAGGTCCAGCCCGCCTACTTGGAAAAATACAACAGAATATAAAAGGCTGTGTAAGGTGCATGTTAATTCAAGTGCTCATATTAGGTGCAAAAGACACCAAGTCGATAAGAAAAAGCCTTAGAATGGGAGGAGGTCTGCACATACCCCAGTAAAATGTTGCTGTGCCCCACTAAAAGCACTGCGGGAAGAAGTCAATTTCGTCCTGCATTGCTGAGCAGGACTACAGGGCACTCCACAGACACCCTACCGGCACTACATTTCCCATAATGACCCAGCATCTCTCCAAAGCTTGAGCGGCTTATAACTGTATAACAGAACAAAAGCACATATTAGATCTCTAAAGCAAAGGCGTTCGATAAACTAACAAAGGAATCAGATACGTTAGAGTAAATAAAATGAATGCAATAAAAATCTTTAGTGTTCACCTGTTCTTCATTTCTCATCCATGGCAGTGTAATGACCACTTTGGTGTTAAATCACTTCATCTATATAGTGTTTAACAGGTCTATTTTATGCACAGTTGTGTAGAGGGGTACAGCTGTGCACCCAATATGGAGTTACATTCACACATACCACTTAAAACTTCAGGATGGCATGAAAACATCAATTAAAATCAAGGAGAAACTTCCAGATTACAAAGAAAATCAACAGGTTTGGCAAATAAATAAATACATTTATGTGACTATGTGCCAGGTTATGAAGAAGAAGCAAGAAGTTGGTATGGACAAGCCAAAGGCTGGGATGAAGAAGCACCAAGTCAATAAAACCAAGTCCCAGGCTGACAAATAAACAATCTCACAGGTTGAGCAAGGAGAAGCCCCCAGTTGGTCAAAAAAACCTCATGTTGAGAAGAAGAACGAGGTCCAGATTGGGTAGAAACCAAAAGTTGGAAAATATAACTCTTGAAGCTGGGGGAAAAAGATAGCAGAAAAGAAGTGCCTTCTTTTTGACTTCTAAAATAAGGTAGAAAGAATAAGTCAACTTAAAGGTTATGAAGAATCAGTCCCAGGATGGGGACAATAAGAGAAAACACTTTTTTAAAATCAAGAAGATGGAGGTTGTGAGAAAAAGCCACATATTGGGGAAAACAAGAGGAATAAACCTCAGGTTGAGAAGAAGACCTGTGTTCTTATAAGAAGAAACTTCCAGATTATTATTATTATTATTATTATTATTATTATTACTACTACTACTATTACTATAAGGATCTTCTAGATTTTAAAGAAAAAGTAACAGTTTTGTCAAATAACTACATACATTTATGAAACTAAGCTCCAGGTTAAAAAGAAGGAATAAACTTTTATGGAGATGCTGCAGGACAGGATGAAGAAGCACCTAGTCAGAAAGTCCCAGACTGGGAAATAAATCTCCCAGAGACAGAATCTGCTAGGTTGAGCAAGGAGAATCCCCCAGTTGGTCAAAAAGCCTGATGCTGAGAAGTAGAAACTACAGATTGAAAAAAAATATATATATATATGGAAAATGTAACCCTGAAACCTACAGAAGAAAATATCACAGAAAGAGAGATCTGAGGTTGGGTAAGAAGAAAAAATCCAGAATATCCAAAAAAATCCCTAAATTGAAAAGAAACCCCCGGATGGAGGTCAGGCAAGAAGAAAGCCAAGAATGGGCAAAAAGACATCAGGAAAAAGAGGCACCATGTTGGTATGAAGTCATAGGTTGGGAATTTAAAAAACTCAGATGGGAAAGACGAAGCCCCCAGATCAAGGAATAAATAACCTAAAGCAGTTTGGGGACCAGACCCCTACTCATATAAGAAAAATATCACCATTTGGGAAGAATCCACAGTTTGGTAATAAAAAAAAACGACTTTTTAAATTTTTTTTTATTTAAAAATTGTTTTGGTTATTGTTAACATTAAGTGGTTGGGATGCCAGTCTATCACAGGGCCAGCAGGAGTCACCGATGGCACTCAAGGCATCACCATGAGTCAAACCCAGGTCAAAACCCGGCCATGATGGGACGCTGAAGACTCAGATTGGGAAACAGAAACAAACATTTGAAGGATGAAGCCCCAGGTTGCCCACAGTGCCAGTCTGGGATGAAAAGCCTCCACTTTTCTTATATAAGTAAATATAATCAAGTAGAAGAACGCAAAAGAGATGGAAATAATGTACCAGTAGTATTGTAATAGTAATAATACTAAATAGGAACGAATTCTAGTAGTATTTCAATTAATTAATCTCATATAATGCTCTAAATTATAAATGATTTTTAAATACATAATGACACAATCCCGACGTACACCTGTACGGAGAGATAATCCCCAATCTGGCAACATTGGCAGCTTGCCTTTGGCGCCTCCTGATTTGGCAGGAAAAGCAGGAAGTCGTTATTTAATTGGAGCCAATGAAAGTCCAAACACGAACTGGAGATACAGGAGTCTGGGCTGGTGCACCCAAAGGGACATGGAATGCCAAAAGGATCAAAAACTCTGTAAAACACACATGGTTGTACGTAAATATTCACAAATCACCCTTTTCATTCATTTGTTAATATTCAGGAGGCGCTTTTTCTTGATTGAGGGTTGTCCTGGAAATACTGGACGCAGAGTGGGAACGTATCCTACAGGGGGCGCCAGTCCACACATTCCTCATTCACACAATTGACGTAGTTGGGTTGGTTGAAGCGTTAGGATGAACAGCGCCTGGTTTTCCTGGTTGCACTGCTGTGTGTAGTTACAAAGCAGACTGGCAAATCTCGAACAGAATGGTGTCATACATCTCATTAGCATATTGGGCCACACCCACTTAGACAGATCTTAGGTTATTACGGTGGAATCGGAATCTGAACTTAATTCGTTCATAGTCGGAATTGAGTTAATTTCAGACACACCCTGAGGTTGGGTCATACCCGTACAGGTTTTGCTGATGTTTGAAGTCAGGTCAAGTCAGATCTATTGATATAGCGCTTATTACAATGGAGCATTGTCTCAAAGCAACTTTACAAGTTTAGATTATCTCCTAATAACTACGTCCAATCCCAAATTGAGCAAGCCTAGGGCGACAGTGGCAAGGAAAAACTCCCTGAGTGTTATGAGGAAGAAACCTTGGGAGGACCAAGACTCAAAAAGGGACCCAACCTCCTTGTGTTTGAATTTGGGGCAAACATTTTAAACCGACCATTCGATGTCCAAATTGTTCAAATAAGTGAGACCTGGACAAGATGGCAGCATCTGAAACCCCCCCGCGCCTAGTTTGGATACTATTCCTAATCATTTAGGATTTTGGTGACTAGGGGTGTAACGATACACTCTGCTCAAGATTTGATTTGATTCATGATACTGAGCTCACTATTCGGTTTTCTTATGATTTTGTAAATGTAAAAACTGAAGTGTAAACAGTGCAAAACAATCCGCATTTTCTTGAATATGTTTATAAACAAAACTCCTTTTTAAAAAAAACCTGCAATTTAAATAAATGACTAGAAACAGAGGTTTAAAATTGTAAATAAAATGCTCTATTGTAGCTTCACCATTCCTTTTTCATTCTGAAGAATAACAATGCAACATGTGTACTTGTCACACCTAATATGTATGGGAGCCCTCTGGTGTTTAAAAATGAAATTACATCAGACCGTGCAATAAACAGAACACGTGAACTACGTTACTTTATACAATATTTTATTTATTTACACTATTGTCTTGTATACTATAGTTTTATCTTCTCTACTTTATTATACTCCTCATAATATTACATTATTTCTAATGTATTATGTCGAAATATTATTATTATTCAAAATGTTAATATTTATTTAGCTTCTGTTCATTTAAACTATTACTATAAACTTATTAATCAGTTTTCTATTTGAGTCTTGGTCCTCCCAAGGTTTCATCCTTATAATGAGCTATAATGGGAGTTTTTTTCTTGGCCAACTGTTGCCCTTAGGCTTGCTCAATTTGAAACATTTTAATAAAAAGAAATTTGTAACAGCTACTTTAAGACAATGTTCTTGACATAAATCTGACTTCGACTAAATGTACATGTAAATTCATTATCAAAAACCTGTTTGGGTTGTTGTGGCTTATTGGTTTTAAAGTAGTGATAGTGGGACTAAGGACCAGAAGGTCCTGGGTTCAAAGCCCACCCCTGCCAAGTTTGGGTCGTTAAGCTCACAATTGCTGATGTTTTATCTCTTTAGATTTTACTTCTAAATGTTTCTATTTTATTATATTCTACTGTTTTCTTATTATTTTCTGTAGTTTTAACACTTTTTATTTTGCTTATGTAAAGCATTTTGTGAAATAATGTTTCAAAACGTGCTATATACATATTTAACTATTATTAACTGCTTGGATGCTTATGCTCTGGATAATGACCTTCGCTAAAAGTCTGCATGTGAAAGAATCGATTTTGGTCCTAATGATATAGGGCTTACTTTCGAAGCATTTATGGACTGTTTGGCTTTCATGGGTTTATTCTCTCGAACGTTTCCCACCATCTCCAGTGACACAGAGCCGCATTCCCTCTTAGTGTTTCTGAGAATGCATCTCCGGTTCAGCACGTGGTCTGCTTATGAATTTTATGGAACCGAGGCCTGAGGAAAAGTCAATAGAGAGGTAATAAAAGTGCCAAATAAATGAGCACGAGCCCAGGTTAGTGTTTGATATGCTGATTAGACCCACATGGGACAGGCCAGGAGCTTACCGCGCTCTGAGGAAAGCACAGAAGCAAACGCCAGCTGAAAGATCAGACACGGCCGTACTGTTTATTGGACATGACACACCGAGTTTGACCTGATTTACCGTTTCATATCGTTTGAAAAGTGTGAAGCACATCCGCTGCGCTGAGAGTCTCATCATTTCATAAGTTATCAGTCCATTCAGTCAGGCAGCGCTTTCAAACAGCGCCCCCTGGAGTCGTCCAAAGTTCAAGCTCCAGCATCATTCGGGTCCACGTTCGGGAAAAAACAAGGAAGCTGATCTCGTTACAATTTCAGTTTTTACTCTCCAGTCTTCATCAGACAGACGTGGACGGAGGGTGCAGACAAACAAAGGTCCTTGGACGCCGAGCTGAATTCGGCTTTCCCACTAGACTCCGTCCAGAAATGATTGATGTGGTGAGAAAGTGAATAATAAAATGTAGTTTTCCAGAACACAACAATGCGATCAGTGTTTGGTGTGAGAGAAGACATGACCAAGAACATTCTTCTAAAGTCAGCTACCTGCTAAAATGCAGCATTGAGGGGTGAGTCCTTCTGATTTTTCCACGGAGGGTCAAAGGGTGCAGTCACCAGCAAAACTTCAAGTTTAAAGAACCAGGACCATGTGGTAGCCTAGTGGTTAAGGTACTGGACTCTTGACCAGAAGGTCGAGGGTTCAAATCTCACCTCTGCCACTGTTGGGTCCTTGAGCAAGACCCTTATGTAAGACTGTACCAATTGGTACAGTTGGCTCTGGATAAGGGCGTCTGCTAAATGCTGTAAATGTAAATGGGAACTCCCGGTAGGGCTGCATGTTTGTACTAAAACAATCTTCATATATACCTTCACCGTCCTTTATGTCAGGTGTGTCCAAAGTCCAAATGCGGCTCGGGGCATCACTCTTAAGAATACATTATCATTGGCCCACCAGCACACTGCAATCTTTAATTTCACCTGACGGTGGCAGCAGTAGGTAAACAGCTTAAACGAGAACCGTACTCATTGTTGTAGGAGTTGCTTTGTTATTGAATGATGTAGGTCCGGTAATGCACAACAACTAAGCAATAATACAATCTACATGAGAAATACTGATGTAAGACCCCTGACATGTTTTAAAAATGCAGTATTAAACATAAATGGTTTTAAAGATGATGGCCAGTAAATAATCTGCAGTAAGTTGTGGTATATTTTCACTCTTGATACCCCGCTGCAGTTATTGCCTTACAATTAATTCATCACTCAAACCAGCCTGGCCATTCTCAGTCGCTCTCTTACATAACATAAACTCTCTCAGGATAACAGAAAATTGTAAAGATGCTTTGAGACTTTGACTTTATTCCCTGCACTGCTGCCACCAGACTGGCTGATTCGAAAGTTGGTCATTTTCCTAAAAAAAAGTGCTCAGTCAGAGTATCATTTCAGGTTTGAGGACTCAAGATCTTTACATATAATGATTCATAGAGGTTTGATTCCTTGTTAAACAGATATGTTTAGTCAGGACAGTCCTACAGAACACCACTTCAAAACTAAGGGCCGAAATAAGCAGAGCTGTGACTGATCCTTAGCTGAGCTAAAGGTTTGAGGTGGGCTATACTGCTTCAGGAGATCAGTAAGGCATTACACACTTAACTTAAAAGCAGAGATGCGCTCAAATTTTGGCCATCAGGGGAAAAAACATTCCAATTTCAGCCCAAAAAGACGCTGAACTAGGTGCACAAAAACTCTGAAGTGTGTGGCTTCACCCATGGGGGTTAAACAGCAGGTGGGAGAGACCAAGCACAGGGCAGGGCAGGGGGGTTAAAGCAGAGACGATCGACCTGCAATCTGAACTCTAAGCATGAATCATATATTTAAAGGGTTTATTTTGATTTACAAATCAGAATGACACGATTAAGGAAGGAAAAATGAGCCCATTCCCACTCCGGGGGGTAAATCTGGCCCATATACAGTACTGTGCTAAAGTCTTAGGCCACCTTAGATTAGAAATACCATTGTTTTAGAGACATGTTTAACTATTTCTCAGTCTATTTAGTAGAATGCAACCAGGAAACACAGATCATTTGTATGCAGTATTAAAACACTGAACAATGATAATAAAATAAACATCGGTTACAGTGGTATTTACACTTGAGCAACAGCAGCATCTGGCAGCTTGGCCAAGTTGATCCTTCTACAGGCTTTTTGGAAGGGTAGCAGCCAAGAAACTACTTTTTCAAAAGAGGAACAGGGTGAAAAGGTAGATATGCAAACGCTCACAAAGACTGGAATGAAGATCAGTGGAAAAGAGGATTATGGACAAATCCAAGCATGATGTGTGTGTGTGTGTGTGTGTGTGTGTGTGTGTGTGTGTGTGTGTGTGTGTGTGTCCAAACGTCAACAATGTGTTATGTGTGGTCATTATAGCATTGCTAAAACAACAAATCTAATGGTGGCCTAAGACTTTTGCACAGTACTGTATTTCACTTTGCACTGATCCTCGGATCGTCCAGACTGAAGCGATTTGGGCTGATCTGTGATCGGACATTTAGATCGGTCATCGTAATGAGTTCAAGTGAGCTGTCCGAGCCGACAATAGGAGTCGCACCTGCCGTCCGGTCACGGCTAACAAAAACGGCAATTCAGTTGTAATCTGGACTTTCATATGAGCTACTGAATCCGATACGAAGCCCGACTGAGTGACTGATTAAATAAAACAGTTGGGTAGAAATCGGACTTTCTGATCAGGATTTTTAAAACTATTCCTCTGAGGAGAAGCCAAACGCAGACTCTCTCTCTCTCACACACACACACACACACTCACACACCAACATGTTCATTTCGCCCTCTTTCCACTCCTGGGGAAAACAGCCGCATAAACTCAATTAAATTAGCTTAAATCTGATCCGTCGCTTCACTCCTGAATCACGTGAGATTAATCAATTAGCGAGTTCGTTACGTAAGCTCGCAGTCCTGGACCTGGACCCCGGGTTGAGTGTCACCGGAGACCGACGCCCTTTTAATCGGC